>JAGSMP010000500.1:0-178677 GCA_029286625.1 Parnassius orleans | reverse complement strand
AGGTCTGGCATAATGAATTGGTTTATAACTGCTCTGATAAACGAAAGAGAATCCGTTTATCAAACACCGATACGCACACATATTCACACACTACACTAGTACAGAACACTATGGCACACTGCGCTCGCCAGCGAGCGCGAAGTCACGGACACACCATGTACACAAGATTTAATATCCGTGACACGGGGCGTTTTTAGTTTCGACCCGTGTTCCTACATTGCGATAGTGGTTCAAACCGTCGTACCTTCCTTCTAAGGCCTTGAATCACATGGAGCCCTCAGTTAGACTAGCCTCACTCTGAAAGCAGTTTCGGGGCTGTTAGACATTCGTTTATGATGCAATTAGAGATATACTGCTCGCTAAGTAAGGCTTCTCCGTCATGGACGTTAATAGGTAGTTTTATCAATTTCGAAGATTGGGATGGTATCGCGTCCTGGTAAAAAATAACATTCCTAGAGTTATACGAGTACAATAAGATAGGGTTGCTAGCTAATCGTGTTACAAGTAATCTGTCCTTTAGATCTATTCTAGATTCCCATTTCTCTAATAAGTCGAGACCAATAAGGCCATCGAAGTAATTTATAAATATATAATTTAATATTATCAGGCTCTTGGAATTCGGAAAGGCATGGAATAGTTATCGAACAATTAGCAATATAGGTATTTTACCGATTTAGGTATAGGTATTTGGAGGCCATAATATCTTACTATAATATCCCATATTCAACTCCTACAACACACACGGGACTAAATGGGGGATGAGTTCTCTTACGCCGCCACCACACGTCACACTGACATACAATTTAACCCGTGAACTGGGTCAACGAACACTGGGCGAATCAGAAACTTTCTTTACAAAGACTGGAAAGTCGTAACTGAAAGACCAGGCGTCATCAGTATTATAAAATAAATTTTGTACCTTCACCAAAATCCTTTGTAAGAATTTATTTTACCCCTCACGTTTACAATCTGATAAAAGGAGATTAAGTGCCGAAAATCCAGAAATTTCGTGCTATTTAGGCAGTTTTATCATCGTCTTACTGTAAATTCAGTAACACAATTTTAAACATCTAGACTCATAAATAAAGTTGCTCTGTCTGTGTGTAACTTTCGAATTTTCAGCCTCAAGATAGTCAGTATACAAATATAAAACCATTTCTATTCGTATTTTTTTTATTTTTAACATGAACGTTACTAAATTATTTATTTTGTTAACACGAATACCAAACATTGAATAAAATATTTATTTTAACAAATTTTATTTACTTACTTTTATAGATTCGCAACCCACACCTATGATAACGGGGGAACTGAGGTGTAAATACGGTTTTAACAATGATCAATACAGGTAAACAACCAAACCTGGTGAAAATCAATTTCATGTTTGTGATTTCGCACAAGTGTTGACACCTGATGGGGTTCAAACCATTTTTTTATAGAATAAGGGTGACAAACGAGCACACATTCCACCTGATGGTAAATGGACGCTGTGGCCCATAGACATCTACATTTATCCTCAATTAAGAATCAAAATGCAGATGCATTGTCACCCCTGAGGACTAAGATGGAATGCCCCGTTTCCAGTAAAAGGGGTGTCAGGTTCTCTATACTCACCATACGAAACACAGCAACATATACTTGCTATTTTACGCTGGTATTCTGTGAGAGCGTGGTCCTTCCCCGGTCGAGCCGACCCATTCGTGCTACAACTATACTACTAATATAGTTGCAGCATGGCTCTACCACGTTAAAAACTCTATTTATTATTCTCCAGGTCATACCCTTACGTTCATAGAGACGAAGTTAAACAACAGATCAGTAAAATGTTAGAGCAAGGTATAATTCGTCCATCCGAATCTGCATGGATCTCTCCCATCTGGATAGTTCCTAAAAAAGTTGATGCTTCTGGCAAGACTAAATGGCGACTCGTAGTCAACGTTAGGAAGCTAAATGAAAAAACCATTAATGATAAATACCTAATCTCGAATATATCGGATGTACTAGATAAGTTAGGAAATCGCCAATACTTCACAACCTTGGATTTAGTCAGTGGATTTTACCAGGTCGAAATGAACCCTAGTGACATCCCGAAAACAGCATTCAACGTTGAACATGGGCATTTCGAGTTCAGCATCCGTGACCTCCAAAATACAGTTTCTCTAGTGCAATTAGATGATATTATTGTGTTTAACACTTCTTTGCAAGAGCACATGGTAAATCTTGAGAAAGTATTTCAGAAACTACGGGAATCCAATTTTAAAATACAAATGGATAAATCCAAGTTTCTTAAATTGGAAACCGCGTATTTAGGACATATCATTAGTAAAGTTGGCATTGAGCCAAATCCTAGCAAAATATTCGCCATAGAAAAGTATCCATTACCCAAAACCGCGAAAGAAATTAAACAGTTTTTAGGCCTTATAGGTCATTATCGGAGGTTCATCCCAGACTTTGCTCGAATTACTAAACCTCTGACACAATGTCCAAAAAAGGGACGAAAAATAAATCTTGACACAAACCATATTAACTGCTTCGAAAAGTGCAAGACTCTCTTGACCAACGACCCAATCCTCCAATATCCTGACTTCAACAAAGAATTTATCCTAACCACTGACGCATCCAATGTAGCGATAGAAGCCATCCTATCTCAGGGACCCATAGGGTCAGACAAACCTGTATGTTACGCTTCTAGAACTCTAAATGAGAGCGAAGTGAACTACAGCACTATAGAGAAAGAACTCCTTGCCATTGTGTGGACAACCAAGTACTTTAGACCCTATCTATTTGGCCGTACTTTTAAAATCTTAACTGATCATAAACCCCTTCAGTGGGTAATGAATCTTAAGGAACCGAACTCGCAACTTACTAGGTGGAAATTAAAATTAAGCGAATACGATTTTTCTGTAATACAAAAAAAGAAAAAATAACACCAATGCCGATGCGCTTTCCCGGGTGGAAGTACATAACGAAGAATCATGTTCAATGTTAGCTAACCCATCAGTAAAAACAGCCCCTAGCACTGGCTCGACTACTCAATCGGCCCACACAAGCCAAGAAAATCCGATCCTTGAAATTCACATTACCGACGAACCTCTTAATAAATTCCACAGGCAGCTAATATTAACAATTGTAGCCGACATAAAAAGACGACCAATAGTGACCAAACCTTTGATACACATACTCGAACAGCTGTACAGATAAGACAACCGGAAATATAAGTAGACCTTGTCAACGCCATAAAAGAATACGTTAACCCAATAGTCAAAACCGGATTATTAATTAACCCCCCTTTTTGGATGTATGACGTCATTTCAATCTTACAATATAAATTTAGAATCTTGTCTTAACTAAAGTGAAGTCGAAAATGTAAAAGAATATTTGCAACAACAAGAAATAATAAAGAACTACCACGAAGGTAAAACCAACCATCGCGGTATCAACGAGAGTTTCCTGGCCCTTTCCAAACGATATTATTGGCCTAAACTGAGAGAACACATTACGAAGTATATTAATGAATGCACCATATATGGTCAGATAGGAAACCTATAAAACCTCAATTCAATATCGTTCCCCCCGCTATCAAACCTTTCGAGATTATCCATATGGACATGTTCATAGTACATAATGAAAAATATCTCACATTTATAGACGTATTCTCGAAATATGCTCAAGCGTATCATTTAAGAGACGGAACAGCATTGAGCATTTTGCAAAGCCTACTTACCTTCTGTACGCATCATGGTCTTCCTCTTACTATTGTCACCGACAATGGGACCGAATTTACGAACCAGGTATTTACTGAGTTCGTACAATTACACAAAATTAACCATCATAAAACGTTAGCCCACTGTCCTAATGACAACCGTATCATAGAGCGGTTCCACTCGACTATACTGGAACATCTGCGAATCCTAAAACTACAAAAGAAAGACGAGCATGTAGTAATCCTAATGACCTATGCTATCTTAGGATACAATAGTTCTGTACACAGTTTCACTAAATGTAGGCCTTACGATATTGTCAATGGACATTTCAACCCAAGAGACCCAATTGACATCGACTTGACAAAACATTTACTGCAGCAATACATACTAACACACCGAGATCAAATGAAAACAGTCTATGAAATAATTAACGAACATTCTTTACCCGAACGTTCAGCATTAATTAATAATCGAAATAAATCGCGGGAACCAGAGGTTGAATACCAACCAAACCAACAAGTTTTCATTTCCAACCCCCTAGCTAACCGACGAAAATTGGCCCCACGTTACACCCATGACCATCTTCTAGCTGACTTACCAACACACATTTACACGTCTAGGAAATGCGGTCCGATAAGGAAGTCTAGACTTAAACATAAACACTCACTCACGCCTGTCACCCAGAGGTGTAGCCAGAGACTATGGACTTCCATTTGGCACGATCCTGACACACCTTTCTCGCCTCCTCCACATCCATATACCTACGCATACACGTTATTAGGTAGACTTAAAAGTGTACTTAAAACTGGCGAATTGTTACAGGACTCTAAAATTACTGACTGTACTGACCGTGCTGACGATCGAAGCCCAGGAGATAAAACTTGAATATCTTGAAGACAGACCAGGCCTACTACCATTTAGACTTGGACCAACGACTCTCATAACTCACTATCATATATTTCTTCAATATTTAAAACTTGACGACATCAGTGACAAAGTATCCCTATTGCAGGTACAGCTACAGAACTACAAGAACAGACTTGATAACGACACCAACTTACTGTAAGAATTGCAAATGGACTATATTTCTAGCAAATTAGATAAAGTATTAATACAACTAAATAGCTTAGAGCCCAGTCGCACTAAGAGAGGTCTAGTAGACGGATTAGGCTCAGTGATCAAAAGCGTAACCGGTAATCTAGTTTATTTAGATGCCGCGAAATATAATAATGCCATAAAAGTCTTGAAGGATAACCAAGATAGGATCGAATCAGAATTCAATATTCACATTAGCATTAGTAAGGAATGGATGTTGCAACATAATAATGTAATTTCCCAGATAATTGAAAATGAAAACAAAATTAACTCAATACTTATCCAACTATTAAATAGAGCCGCTTATAGAGATAGTAGCCTCATCAAGTATGCTAAGTTTGCTCAACTCCTAACAATTTTAACAGAAAATATCGATGATATGCTCAATGATCTTAATAGGATAGAAAATATATTAGCATTTAGTCGTGTATCGAGCACCCACCATTCTACATTAAGTGTTAAGGTAATTAAGTCTATATTAGTAAGGTTTATGATAAGGAACATGTATTAAATATAGAGACTAGAGAATATTACGATATCTTTATGTCAGGTTATTATTTCACAGAAAATCAAATAGTAATTGTTCTAAAATTTCCTGTTATTTCCAAAGACACCTTCGACCTATTCCGCTTATCCATTGTGCCCAACAAAAACCACCAATCTATTATTCCACCCTATCCTTTAATAGCAACTAATAGAGAAAAATTCGTGTAAATGGAGACAGCATGTCCGAAGTTGAGTAATCGGTACCTATGCGAAAAGGAAACGAACACCCAAATTCGAACACAATCCGACTGTATCCAGAACCTCATCATCAATCAGTCTATAGCAAAATCCTGTAAGATCGTCTTGACGACAAGCACTATGCCATCTCCTTCCCTCAACCAACTAAGGTCCATACAGTATGCGGGCGTAAAGACATTACTACATTACAGGGTAGTTACTTAGCCACAATACCAATTAATTGCTTCCTACAAACACAAGAATTTACCATCAATAATATTAACGATCAAGTAGAAGGCCATCCCCTGAACCTAATGAAAATACCAATGGATATAAACGCAAAAGGCACCCCAGCGGTATCAGGAATCAGCCTTAATACAATCAACCTGAAAGGACTCCACGCAGGCCAGTACCAACTCATGATGCAACCACCACCTAATCTGAGAGTGATGGATCTCCTAACTTTATATCACACTACTATTCCCTTTTACGCCGTGTTATCAAGCGTAGTAGTATTCGCTATCATAATCTCAGTTCGTTACTACTATAAGACTAAGAAGCAAGAACAGATCCAGAATAACACCCAACATAGCTACGAAAAGCCCGAAGAATGTAAAGTCGAAAAGGCATTACCAGCAAATTTTTCTCTCAAAGTTCTAAAATAGTTGCTGATCTGAGGGTGGAGGAGTTATAACATAGCCTAAGCATATTGCATAAGTAAAGAGCCTATACAGCAGCGACCCCGATACATTGCAGCGGCACGAGGCGCAACTTAGCAGAACGTGAGCATTGACGTCAACGGATGCAATCGGAGCTCTGCAATATACCTTTACTTTATTTTTAATGTAATAATTAAAATTCATTCTAGATCTAGCATCAATCTGATTCACTTTTATTTTAGTTGTAGTAATTATATTGTAATTTTTATATTATAATAAAGTATTTTAAATTAGTTTCTGTTTTTTTTGGGTCCTTCGGCTGCAGTTAACGTAATTATTGTTTACATTGATATTTACTATTATTATTTACATTAAATAAATTATTTACCTTGTTATATGGTCCAAGAAATTGATATTTAGGTGCACCGACCGAGTTATATTTTTGCGTTGGCAACGATTTGATTGCTGACCGTTTACTTCGCTAGTAGTTGTAGCAGTTTTATGTACATAAGCATGCTGTTTTAATAATGTGTGTAGTATAAAAGTTGTCTCACTATCAAAACTTCACATGATTTGTATAAGTCGGAAGTTGGATGCCGAAATTTTTTAAAAGTGCTTACATTGAGCACTGCCCTTTGAGTACGCTCAATTAAAATCATGCAGGTCTTTGCGGCTCCGCCCCAAATAGAAATACAGTAGTTAAGTATTGATTGACAAAGCGCAAAGTAAATCATTTTCATAACATTAAGTTCAGCTACATCTCTCAGCCGTTTAAACACAAATATTAATTTTCGAACCCTACTAGACAACAAGCTTACGTGAAGATTGAAAGTGAGTCTATCATTAATAATTATTCCCATATATTGTAAATAATTATTAGAAATTCCAGACTAGGGCAGTCACAGATTATGTTGGGATCTCCCAATGTTATCAGAATAATTGTCGGATATTATTTTAAGATTCGGAGGTAGTTCTGGGGACTGAATACTAAATGTGATAAGCTTTGTTTTATCAACATTGAGCGTAAGACTATTGTGTGTCAGCAAATCCGTGACGATGTTAAAACCACGCTAAGCTGATTTATAGGCATTTTCCCCACGTTGTTTTGGAAATAACCAAGGCAGTATCGTCTGCAAAAGCTATAAGTTTTCCCTTATTCATGCTGAGTTGACATATATTGTTCACATAAACTTAAAACAAGATTGGACCTAGGATGCTCCCTTGAGCTGATGCTGCACATCGAAAGCCTTAGCAAGGTCTAAAAATATAGCTGGGCATTTGATTTTGCTATCTAAGGCATTGACAACAAACTCAGTGTGGTCATGTATTGCACTATTGTTCGATTTTCCCGAACGAAAACCATACTGCCTGTTTGATAAAAGATTATGCCCTTCCAATAAATTTATTAGACTTTTAAAAGACTTTCTAACACTTTCGATAAAAGTGGAAGCACTGAAAGGGGCTTATAATTGTTAAAACTATTTTTTCCCAGACTTGTTGACAAAGAGAAAACTCGTTTTATAAAACAGAGGTTAAATATGGATGTGAGCGGTGATACTAATATTTCTTTCTAACGTTTTAAAATAAGAGAAGTGAATAATTAGTACGAAGTGAGAGGATCTCTTCTTAGACTTCCTTATGATCGGTTTTTAAAAGAACAAATGAATTTTTATTAGAACTAAAGTGAGTAGGGTTGATTTTACTCTGATTATTATTTCTATTGACTTTATTTACTATATTTTTGCCTACACCAACAAAATATGAATTTAATTTTGCTAACGATTTCAATGGGTCACGTTCAGAGGTTAACAAGTTTGAGGCTGGTATTTTGTGATTGTTTGTGTACGATACTTCTTGTATAACTTCCCAAAGGCGCTTTTATTTGTTCCAGCTTGGATTAGTTTATTAATCTCATATTGTTTTTTAACATTTTTTTAGCAAATTATTATTATTTTTAACAATAATAATATTTTTCTATTTAAACTTTAAATTAAAAAGAAAACAGTAAAGCGTAAACACAAGAAAGAAAAAACATTGAACTTAATATGCCAAGCCAAATTCAACTCCAGCTCAAAGTAATAAGGCTTTTGATGTCATTTTCTGAAACGCAGTATTGAGATACTCGATGTTTAAAAGTGTTTTGTCGTTACGTGGAGGATTACTCTTTCGCTGATATCGAGCTAAAATGATGAGTTAGGATAATTTGAATGTTTATAGTTTGGGTTCAATTACAAAGAAATTATTTATTAAAAGTTTGTAGTTAAATTACAAATTTGAAAGGAAATGAGGTTCAACGGTAAGAATAAATATATATCATCGGGTTATCTATTATAGGAGCTGGTCAGTAGACCTAATTATTGTCTAGATAAATAATATAATGCACAAATCTCAGGTTCTAAAGTTTAGCTTTCAACACAATTTTATTTAGTAATTCAGTCCATTCAGTTGATACTCGTATAATCCCTTACCTTTAGCCGACAACGGCAATGCAAAAAGGTTTCTTTACTTTTTGTGTTGTAATTTTGTGTTTTCATTATTGCTTCTGATCTTTATATTACTCGTAGACGGAAAAACTCATATAACTAATGTAAACTTTATTATGTATTTCTTTGTTATATGGTAGAGCGAGGATGCACATCAAAAATTAAAGTGTTTTTTTTTACATAGTGCACGGAAAAGTGTAACAGAAAGTGTTACAAGTGCAAAAAGTGAGACATTTTCCTTCAATTAAAAGTAAAGTAACAGCCTTTATAACGTATAACTGCTGGGCTTAGACATCTTAACATTTCTGAGAGTAACATAGCTTTAGTAGCTTCCACTACTGAGCGCAGACATTTTTAAATATTTCTGAGGTTTTTTTAGGGCAAGTATTGGTCCATAGTGCTACTCTACTACACGTTGACGGACTCATTTTATTTAATCTTCTGTTATATTTATAAGTGAAGGTTTACTCACAACGATTTCCTTTACCACCGAGCACGAGATAATCTAATAACTCACTCTGGCTCCGGTGGTGACACATACCATGAGCCTTACGCTATTAATTAAAATTTTAAAAGTTTTGTTACAAATATACAAATATACTATAAGGCATTAAGTTCGCCTTTCATATTGCTTATTGTAATAAAAGTTTAATAAATAAAAATAACTAAATAATATACTATACTAATAACGTTATCGTTACGCTCCACAATTTTGATTTCTATGGTTAAAAATTGTGTAATAGCGCCATCTCTCTCCAAATACAAAATAATTATATTTTTTCGTTCAATTACTAATCTCCTTTTACTTTTTGTTTTCAATGTTGTAATATATTATAATACACCGTTTTGTTTAGAAACGAACATCAAAAACTAAAAAAAGATCAAGAAACACGAAAATGTGTCAGTTTATTTGTTCGAAGAATAAAAGGTAGACTTGCAACGAATAGTATATTCGGCCACACGCCGAATACCAAACATTCTGCAGACTTCCTGGTCGAATAGCCGAATATTAGGCAAAAATATTTGGCCGGGAAGGAAGTAGTGTTTATTATTCAGAGCGTCTATTCTCTGAAGCTGGGATTGTCTACTAGAAGAAAAGGAGTAGACTACTAGCTGGAAATGAAGAAAAATTAATCTTTCTGCACCTTTATATTCCAGTTTTATTACGATATTTCGAGTGCATAGACATTTATCTGATAGTTATTTTTTTAATTATTATAATATGGGAGTTGACTATGTACCTATGACTACTATAACGATTAAAAGAAAAATAATTATTTATGAAACAAATAAATATTTTTATTTTACCAATTATCTGACTCCAATAAAACCTATAGTCGGTATTCAACCGAATAGTATAAAAGTAGCCAAATAGGCCGAATACCGAATAATAGCCGAATATTCGTTGCAAGTCTATAAAAGAGCGTTGCACCGGCAGTGTGCGTATGTTTACACTTTACACAAACCTCTCGGATTGGGCGCGACTAAATCTAGTCCAGTTCAATCCCCAGAAGACACAAGTTTGTGCGTTTACCGCTAAAAAGAACCCCTTTGTCGTATCTCCTCAGTTTCAAGGCACTCCCCTTGTTGCTTCAGCCAGTATTGGAATCCTCGGTGTCGACATATCGAGTGATGTGCAGTTTCGTGGTCATTTGGAGGAGAAGGCCAAATTGGCCTTTAAGAAGCTTGGCGTGCTCAGCAGAGCGGGACAGTATTTCAGCCGGTACACCGCTTGCAAATTTACAAGGCGTAGGTTCGGCCCCACATGGAATACTATTCCCATCTCTGGGCAGGGGCTCCCCAGTGCCAGCTCCTTCCACTTGACCGCATCCAGCGCAGAGCGGTTCGAATCGTCGACGACCGAGTTCTTTCCGATCGGCTTGACTCACTGCCACTGTGTAGAGATGTTGCATCTCTTTGCGTATTTTATCGCATGTACCACGGGGAGTGCTCTGAGGAATTGTTCGGACTAATTCCAGCCACTCAATTTCACCATCGCACATTGCGACAAAACTCGCGATACCATCCATACCACCTGGATGATTGGCGGTCCACCACTGTGCGATTTAGAAGAAATTTTCTTCCTCGCACAACTTCCTTGTGGAATCAATTACCACCAGCAATTTTTCCGGACCGATACGACTTAGGGACCTTCAAGAAAAGAGCCTACTCCTTTCTAAAGGCAACGCAATTCCTGGTGTTGCGGTTGTTTATGGGCGACGGTAGTCACTTACCATCAGGTGAGCCGTATGCACGTTTGCTCCTATAAAAAAAAAACATTTAAAGCCACTTTTCAAGCTCTTTGTGGATTTTGCATACGTAATAAGGTCTCCTTGAATATCTGGAATCTTAAATTTGATCAATTATATTATTTATTATTGAGTTTCTTGAGTTATAAAGTTCCGAGTAGTGTCATTTTTATCACTCACTGACTCAATCATCGAAACCTAAGCCATTTCTAAGTAACTGAGAAAATTAAAATTTGTCATCAAGTCAGATTTTTTACGCGAAAACAAATAAAAAATCTAAAAACATGAAATTATCGATATTCGGTATCGAGAAAGTTATTGATTTGGTTAGTTTTAAGTATAGTACTTAGAACTAACCGCATCAATAACTTTAATATTTATTTGCACACCATACAAAGTCTCCATGAAAAACAGAAAAAGTTGAGCAGTAAACGTCAGTACTCTTCGAGTGTCACAATATACAAAAATTACACAACAATAACAATTAAGCTCATGAAAGAGTAAATTAAAAAAATTACTTAAAATCTTACCATTTTTAAGGAAAACATATACCAGATACCGCTTTGTGTGTGTGTGTGCGTGTGTGTGTATGTGTTTGTGTGTGTGTGTATGTGCGCGCGTGCGTGTGCGTGTGCGTGCGTGTGTGCGCGCGCGCGTGCGTGCGTGTGCGTGCGTGTGTGTGTGTGTGTGTGTGTGTGTGTGTGTGTGTGTGTGTGTGTGTGTGTGTGTGTGTGTGTGTGTGTGTGTGTTTGCAGTGGGTGTGGATGTAGATTGACTTTGTAGACACTTCATAATATATTGTTAACACTGATATTTACTATTATTTACATTGAATAAATTATTTACCTTGTTATATGGTCCAAGAAATTTATAAAAAACTTTGGCTAAATGAAGATTTAGGTGCACATTAATGTTTATCAAAAATGAGAAGTTTATTTGTTTAGATCTTCGTTACGTAAGTGGAAGGTTTTTCTTCGGTTTAGGTAGGTAATATAATATACATTACTTTATTTTTAGATATACAACTTACGTAAGGTATCTTGAATATAATGAATTGCCGCAAAATAACTTTTCATTCAATTATAGAAATATATAGAGTATTTGCCATAATCATTACGCTTTGCAGGTTGATCGCAGTACCGAACGTTTCACACCGTTGAAGCTACTTCCCGTCGTTGGTGTGCATAATTACGTATGGCGTAAACGGGATGGTTATGTAGAATTTTCATTAATATTCTAACACTTATGTTCACTTACAGTATGAGGAACAATCAGTGGAACTTGTAAGTTTGGCTTTGTTCTTAGGAATTATGGTTGATTCAAAGCTTTTTGAGAAGCACACATCGAAAAGCTAGCAAAAGGTAAAATTCTACTTAAGTCGGGTATTGAGCATTTATCATTTAAATGAAACGATAATTGATTTTATTCTTCCAGCGTTTTCTAAATATCTTTTGTAAGTAAATAATTTCTCTTCTATCGTTTTTTATATTATTTAAAAAATCTAAATTTGTACTAAAAACTTTCATAATGTTCCTAAAGAAAAATTATTAAAAAATACGTATTCCCAAGGAATTCGTCTCAGATCAATTAGCCTAGATAAAATAAAAAATAAATAAAAATTTGGTAATTTTAACAGTTTGATTACTTAGGATTCAAATTTAGGTTTCAAATCGATAAAATTACCAAATTTTTATGAAAAGATTATAATAATCTGAGGAATTAGTAATGATGTATCAGCAGTTTTTGGGTAACCCTATATTGAAGTAGATCACAGAACTTGTAAAATGAACATCAAGAATTTTCGTATTATTCTTTTATTTCTATTCTACACATACAGATCGCGCCATAAACTGTGCTTAACTTTCGACTCTACAACGACAATAAAAAGGATCTAACGACTGGTTTCTACTCCGATTGCGGATCGTTTATTTGCCGGGAGCACACATTTTCTGATTTGTGTAAGCGCAGATAGTATTATGTTATTTAAATTTTCCTTGCAACTTTATCCTAATAATAGCTATTTTTTACATATCCTTACTTAGGCTACAGGACGTTACACAAGAACAGAAAATGTATACATTCATATATTAATGAATATATATTTAAAAATATAACAATAAATTGTGTTACAAAAAATAATAGTGATTGTTTTAAAATTGACGTTTGAGGAAATATAATCTTTATATTTCTTTTTAAAATAAATACATAATTCTTCTGAACGCGTGTTTGTCACCGTACTCCTCCTTAACATTTTTCCGTTGTCCCTGAAAGGCTTAGATTTACAATTAAACCCGGTAGGTGGTACTTTTCCAGACACAGAAATCACTCGTGCGAAGCCGAAGCGGATCGCTAGTTAATTTTCTATTTCTTCAAACGTCAATAAATGATCGGCAAAGTGGGAAAAAAAGTTATCGAGTTGTAAGTACAGTGTTGGGCCATATAAAACATGTAGGAAGTCGATAGATGGAGGTGACACAGGACCGTGCTTTTGTTTGCTTGAACTTGGTTACAGGAGTCCATGAGCTTCAATAGCCACTTACCATGAAGTGAGTGTTAGCAAAGAAGGAAAATATTACTATACAGACATTTTATTTAATATTTAAGCAAACGTTTTTCTTATTTGCATTTCATTTGCAAATTTTGAATGTTCACTTCTTTAGTTAATACAATAAAATGTTTCTTTTATAAAACTGAAGTGACGAACAAACTTACCGTCCACTTGATGGTAACTAGTTCCTGCAGCTCATGGACAATGCAACAAACTTCAAACTAAGAAGGCTACAGATGCGTTAGCTCTCTATACCCTTCAGCCCGGAGTACAACAATGTGCTTGCATTTTTTTCCAATCTGCTATTTGGCAGCAGAAACAGGTAAGAGGGTGGTACCTACCCAGTCGGATTTCTAGAAAAATAAAAGGAGTCCTATCACTTAGTGAATATGCAGGTTAGTGAATGTTTGAAAACATTTTTTTCACGTATCTTCGAATTAAGTGTACTGATAGCGAATAAATAAGACTTGAATTACTTTTAGTAATATCCTTTGTTTTATTCAAATTCCATTCACTTTGGGTTGTTTTATTTTGTTTTTATGTTTTGCCAAAACATAATCAAAAATGCAAATAACGTTTTGTTATTTATCTTTTATGTAACCAATTCTATTTCTGCAAATACAATCAATGGCATGTCATATAGTAGTATAGACTAGACGCTGTTTGTACTTTTAAACATGATTATCTGGCAGCACCAGTCCATATGTTGTGGGCTGGTGCTGCAAAATGCCACCTGTATGCTGACAGCAGTACTCCATGCACGACTGGACTTGCGCTTTATATAAGGTAAGAATCTGCCCCGGCACCGCCGCACTCTTGCAAGGACACCTAGTTTCTTTGCGGCTGTTTTGGCTTTTGACTCAATGAACCTCTCATAGTTGAGGTTCAGAGAATATCCGCAGTAAAACCAGATAAACCCACATAGCTCAATGGATTAGTAAGCTAAATTAGCAATGGATCGGCCATATGGCTCAAAGAACCGACAACTGATGGGGTAGAAAGGTTCTCGAGTGGCAGCCTTGTACCTATAGGCGAAGTGTAGAGTGAGCGCCCACTAGATGGAGTAACGACCTGGTATGACATGCAGGAAGTCGATGGATGCAGGTAGCTTAGGACCTTGCTTTGTTGTATTCCTTGGGGAAGGCCTATGTTCAGCAGTGGACTTGTGAAGGGCTTTAATGACGACGATGATGAAATCTAGATCAAATGTTAGTTTTTTTAATGTAAAGTAATTGCTCCATAAATTCACTTTCGTTTTCAACGGACGCCGGCGACAAACTCAAAAGATGTTATAGGAATATTTATGACCTTTTCATCGCTTGCAACTATATTCACCATGAGACATTAATCAGAAAGCTAGATCATTATTGTGTAAAAAAAATTAGCGCTTAAACTTATTTATTACATTATATTTAAATAATAGAACTCAAACAGTTGTGATTAATGGAAGTAGTTATTTCGTGTCGGTAGTATCTATGTGTGTTTCTCAGGGTTCAATTCTTGATCACTTTCTGTTCTTAGTTTATATTTATGACTTACCTTACCTGGTAAGAAATAACCATGATACAGTTTTATTTGCTGATGATACATAAATAATGCTGTATCAAAATTAGTACACTGGTTTAACGTCGCAATTTGCTTTTAAACGGTAATTAAACGAAATGTATTAAATTCACAACACCAAATGTTAAACTGTCTGGTATTCACCTGTCTAACATTTAAAGTTGTAACTGTTAATCCGAGAAAAACAGTGATTTCAACAAGACTCAGCTCCTTCCTATTTAAAACCAATTAATTTGTAAATTTAATACATTTCGTTTTATTACCGTTTGTAATGACAAAACGAAATGAATTAAATTTACTACACCAAATGTTAAACTGGTGAATGTCATTGTGTTTTTAAATGGAAAGGGGCTGAATCTGGTTGAATGCACTATTTTTATTGGATAAACAATTTACGTAAAACTTTAGAAGGGCTCCTATATATCTAAACAAGCTAGCAAACTTAATTCAACAGCATATGACATAAAAAATTTAAAAGTTTTACATGTGTTGAAACAACTGGATTAGTTTATTTTCGTTATTTCCACAGCATATTGTCGTATGGAATCTTGCTTTGGGGTAATTCGACTGACGTGGAACTGCCGTAAAAGAAGTATTTTATCCCTGGCCTATCAATGTATTTACGAAAATTTAACGTACACAAAAACAAAATAGTTTTATCAAAAATAGTGATGTATATTTTGTAAATACTAGGAACAAGCACAAGCTAGTTATACCAGTTACTCGACTCCAAAGAGTCGGTAGTTCCTTCTTAGGACTATGTATGCTTTTACAACATAGTCCCAGAAAATATGCACAGCTTATATATCAAAAAGTTTAAAATTTTAATTAAGCAAAAATTGCTTAATAATGGTTATTATACAAATAAAGAGTATATGATTGATAATAACCCCTGGGAATGAGGTATTAGGTACCATACTGTTTCTAAATGTTTTCATATTTAATTATTGTACAACATATTATATTGAAAATTATGTATAAAAATTATTCCGCTGGGTTTATTGCTGGTTCTTCTCAGGACAGAGTTCTTTTTCCGAGCCAGTGGTAAAAGCATAAGACCTTTAATAAATATTCTTGTAATCTATAATGATTGTAATTTACACGTGGTAGAAACACGCTGCAGCTATATTAGTTGTAGCACAAATGGGTCGGCTCAACCGGGGTAGGACCACGCTCCCACAGAATATCAGCGTAAAATAGCAGCTTAAGGCTGCTGTTTTTCTTATGGTGAGTGTAGAGAACCAGAGATCCTTTTTACTGGAAACGAGGCATTTCATATTAGTCCTCAGGGGTGACAACGTACTGGCATTTTGATTTTTATACAAGGATAAATGTAGATGTCTATGGGCCACAGCATCCATTTACCTTAACCTTATCTTATTTTAAAGTGGCAGTCTGTGGCTTTGATAAAGGCTTTTAATCTCTTTGGTTACGAATCAATGGATGTACGCACTGTCTCCTCTTATATTAGCTCTTTATATTTCTTAATAGATTTAAGTAAAAATTTTGCAATCGATTTTAAGCTATTCCGATGAAGTAGAAACTTCAACTTTAAACATACCTACCTTAGAACTGAATGACAGACAAAAATCATAAAAAAATTATATATGGGATATCATTGCATAAAACCTTTGTAATGTTTGACCTCCTTATCGCTCGATTTTTTTTAAGTTTCTTCTCGTTACAAGTAACCTTTCCCACCTATTACAATTGCTTACATATTAGAGCAATACCTGGTTTTAGAGTCTATCTCTGTATATATATGATTCTCAAGAAGGATTTTTGTTTTGTGTCACATGGGTGACTACTCACACGGACATGATCCGAAAATATGATGATTCATGATGATGAAAATATTAACCCCCGAAAAATTCAGTAAAAAAATATTTTTCGCTTTTTTTATTCTCGATTAAGTTAAATATATTTTCGAATATACGTATAATATAAAAAAAACTTATTAAGAAAAAAAACTGAAATGCACTAAAATTATAATGATATATTTTGTGAGATGTACATGAGGTGTTTTCGACTCCTGCGACAATTTCGTATTATTTTTTGATGCTTTCAACTGTGTCGGAGATAAAAAAGTGCCAAAATTAAATCGTTAACATGAAGGAACCTTCTACTTTGTTCTAATAAACAACAGATAATGATGATGACGATTTTCAAATTATGTTATTTCAGTTTATTTCCCATTGATTTATTCAAATTCATGCAGAACTGTTGTTATGTTTTATTTTTATATTGAGACAATTTATCAATAAATAGTTTATTTCAGAGACGCTTACACGGTACCAATGGTCATGCAGTGTTCTCCAATAACATACAGCAGCATTCGAATAATTTTCAGTCAGAACACAGAGATAAGCGGTTTTCTGAATAATCCATCATTATAAATGTCCACAAATGGCCGTGTAGGCCGTGAATGACCGTTTCGATTCAAGCTGAACATGTTATGAGCGAATGATTAATGATAGGAAAGCCTATTTCCGACGTTCGATGACCTATATTGGTAAAGATTTTTGATAAATGTAATGTTTTAAAAATAAACAATTGTACAACTTACTTTTCTGTTATTGTTGTGGAACATCTTCCATCATTGCTGTAATGTGCAAATGTGAGTTTATGACTAAGTACAGTTCTCAGTGTTTAAATTGGAAGTTCTTTTATAAAAGACTTACCGTGGTAGTGTCACGTTGTAAGTTTTTTTTTGGCTGCAGCACAAATGGATCGGGGAAGGGCCAAGATCTCGTAACTGTGTTCGTAGTGTTGAGAACCGGCGACCTATTTCACTGTAAACGAGGCATTCATCATTCATCAGTCATTGTTTAGTGAGTGTTGTAAGTGTTTTCTATTTAGTTAGTTAGATTCTTAATCTAGGATATATGTGAATGTCTATGGGCCACAGCATCCACTTATACTTATATATAAAAATCAATTGCTGTCCATTAGTCTCGCTAAAACTAACTAAAAATTCATCAAAAACGGCTCGACCGATTTTGATGAATTTTCAATTAAGTTTTTTTAGTTATTTTAGTAATAATGATTTCTTATATTTACGCGAACACTACACTTTGAATAACGTTTATACACGTTTCGGGTGCTTTATAGCAACCCATGGTCACGGGGGGCACAAAAACGTCGGGAATCAAAATAGTAAAATTAAACGCGATAAAATCCGTAAAAATAGTTTTATTCAATATTTTAGTAATGTTTTTGTGTGTGTTTGAATGGGTCGCTAGATGGTTTAAACACTCATTTTGACCCAATTTCGCTGTTGTCGAGATCCAGAAATCACTCGTGCGAAGCCAGGGCGGCTATTTATATATTTAAAACATTTCATCTTAGGCCTAGTATGACAACATTGATTGACATCATTGTTGATTCTTAATTGAGGATAGGTCTGAATTACAGTATCCATTTACAATCAGGTGGACTGCTTGCTTATTTGTCAAACTTATTTCATAAAACTTTTAAGTAAGTTCATTTTAATCATTAATGATTCTGCTTTACCAAAATCTGCCACTAAAATTTTACTTGAAGTTTTAGGTGTGATAATGCAATACTGGCGTGGTATTTGGAAAATTATTAAAGAGGTGATAGTTAACTTCCTTAATTTTATTATTCTTACAATAGGAAATTTAGTCATCATGAGTGAAAAAAAATAATAGTGGGCATGAGGCAAATACAAAAATATTAATTAAACGGCAAATGATAGATGTTATAAGCATCATTGAGTATCATAGAAAAGCTCTGAATATTTTACAACTTTTTAAAGTTTTGTAAAAAAACATGAAAAATAATTGTGGTGTTTTGGTTTGGATGATATATAAAATTAAGCTACCTAATTCACTCCACGTTCAAATGTATTTTTAAATTGTTTTTCTTGATGACCATTCAAGAAGTTAAGTAGTCTTTACCACTGAAAATAATGGGCACAAGAACAAATATACCTACGCAAAGTGTTGCACACTCGTACTAATCAGGTCCTATATATGCTCTCTATCATTCATACAGAACACCAGAGCGCACAATGCGACACGATCCTGCAATCGGCGGAAAAGTCTATAATATTTAATACTTCCTTAAACTTTGCACATTATTGGTACGAGCGACTGTACGTTGGTGGTGGACCTATGTCATTAATGTAAATTCATTTATTAACTATGAAACTTAATTGTATTTCTGTATTTCAATAATTCAAGTTACTATATTACTTTAGTAACTTCATCATAATTTGTTTTTCTAGTTATTATAGTCCTATTCTTAATTGTTACTATTTGTATACTATAAGTTTTAATTTGCCTAGAAATAGAATAATAAAATAAAGCAATATCGAATGCTGTATAGCTACTCACAGGATTATAGCTAAATTACGTTCTGTTTTGTAGCAGAAAGTCTTTTTTTATCCAGAGCTACTTATACAGTAATAAATGTTAAGAATCGCATTTTGCATTCTTCACATTACGCTGCACTATTCCGCGACGGGTCAGAATATAAGTTTAATTATCGTTTCAAAATATCTATGATTAAATAAGCATTATATTATTAGTCTGACCCGCATGTATAATGTAAATATTTTATTTCCGTTTGTTTAGACGTCTTGATGGATCGCGAGTTGTATAAAACAAATATGGATCTTTGCCTCCAAAAAGTGTAAATGCTTTTTTCCTCAGCTAGAGCTCATCGGTGTTAATGTGATCACTCTGGGCTCTACGCATCCATATAATATGCTGATATTTTTATAATGTTGGTGCTATTTTAAGCAAAAAATATGTGCAGCACTAGGTAACGCACTCGTAGTTTTCATTAAAATGCACGAAAATTATCGCAATACTTTCCTAAATTGGTAAGTAGAGAAACAAAGTAAGCACGCTCAAGTATTGAATGTCTCTACTCTTTAGTCTAGATATAATCTTGCGTAATCTCAAGTAAATTTGCATACTGTCTGAAGTTCTGCCGTGAACTAATTAATAAATTGTATCTAGCAGAGCTTGTTAACAGTTTACATAAATTAAATATCGTCCATACATGTAAATTTGATAAAATTACTTACTACCTAACTCTTATGATATCTATTATAATAGTTATTTTACTTTATTTTAATATTATCAGAAATTTTAAGATAAGACAATTTATAGAACCGAAAAAAATAGCAAAGTTATTTCAAAAAGAAAAAAGTAAAGCTTAGTAAGCCTTAGATTCTGAGCTACTACGACCCCGAAAACTGAATACCTGAAATAAAATAATGTTTCCTTGCTAGTTTGAAAAGCACCATCCGCTCTACCACCACCAAAAATGAAATAAAATTAATGACGTAGGTCGTTAGTTTGTTTCATTAGTAACAATTAACTGCTATTATAAATTTATCCCAGAGTAACAACTTCATCAGACTAATTGGCGATCGCAATACAAATCACTACCACATATCTTCCGGTAGGTGTCGTAAGAGGTGAAAGAGGGAAACAAAACAGCAAGAAAATAAAAAACTGAGGTAGCAAACCTGCCTGCCAAGCGTGTTATTTTTGAAAATATCCATCTTAGGCAATCTATGGGGAGGCCTATATTTAGCTGTGGACTTTGAAAGGCTGCAATGAATGAATGCCATTCTTGCGCCATTTACTGTTCAACATCTAGTCTGGAAATTAAATTTGATGGCATATATTTGGGGGTGATATCACCATCTATCGTGGGCCAATATTTTCTTTTGACTTTCTTAGCAATGATCGACATTTTCTATGGACAATTCCTATAACAAGACATTTCGTTATGCCTATGAATTTATATATTAAACTTGGTTATTTCTATCCTCATGAATTTTTCATCTTAAAAATATTGCATGACATAAATTAACGAAATGAAAATAAATATTTTTATCGTAATTCAATCTTTTGAAGGCGAAACCAAATCATGATGATTAACTGAATATTGTCTTTTGTAATCTCGTCATGTTCATCCTAATGGCTTTGGAAGTGGATAGTAGTTTCTTAGTTTAACAACTTTGTACAGAATAACAATTTGTTTAATGATTATGTGTTTCATTAAAATATAATATCGCTAACGCTATTAATGTAAATGCTTGACTTGTTTAATTTAGCGTCTACCGTATCAAAGGTACTGGATTTATTCATACCTTTATTCTAAGACTTAATATATCAAGTATATAGTATTTTTATTTAGTTTTTATTACAAATCATATCTTTTACACAAAATTGTAATATTTTTTCTTAATAAAGTACTATTACGCCTTATTACTTTGACTTGTTTACTTATTTTTTATAAAAAAATAGTTAAAGCATGTTACTCTGATCTCTTATCTACGTTTACTCCCACACATTTTGTACAGCTACACTTTGTATTTATCTTCGATTGCCTTCGTGTTGTTCTTTAGATTTAAGTTTATGATTAAGAAAACCACCCGTTTCTTCACTTCTTGGCTTTCGGAGTCGTAAGAACGCTTGTTGTACCAATTATTGTGTATTATTCTTTTGTTGCTTATTCTGTATTGGTGTATTATTATGATTTTTTGAAGAATTGATTCTGAAAAGTTAAGTTCAAGGGGACGAGTTGGCAAATATTTTTCATATGTTGGCAACATTAATGTACTTATAATAAATAACATTCCTCTCTATGCAAAAGACGGGTCAAAAAAAGAAATATTATATACAATAGACTATTTTATTAAAGGAGTGTAATCTTGTGAAACACAAGATTCTCGGTTATAATGTGCTCTTTAAAGTAAAAAAAAGCAATGAGTTCTAAAATTTAATGACTATATTTTCTAAAATATGCATAATGTCAGCGCTTTGAAGAAAAGCCGTGTTTTATGTTCCAAGGTCTCTCATTAAGAAATGAGGCCTGCGCTTAGTTCTACGATTTCTGTATAATATTATAAACATTAGACTTTAAGATTCTTTATATTCTTCCTTCAGGGTAATAGAAGAATTCCACGTGTATAATATTTACATTGATAAAAAGTAAGATTCTAAGTGAATTAATCAATTTCAATATTTTTAAAACAGAACAAACTGGGCTTGTTTCTCCAAGCTCAATCTGTTATTGGTTCGAATAATAAGACTTTCTTAGAAAAATACTGGAAATAAACTTTGAACTAGTATTTTTACAAATGTCATTAAATTAATTAATATATATAAAATTATCTTACGAATATAATGATTTAGTTTACCACAGCCGAATGTAAAATTCAGTCTTGTTCAAACAGTATTAATTTGTGAGTACACAAATCTTTTATTTGCAAATAATTACTTTGAAAAATGCAAAGGTTAATAAATTATTTTAGTGTTAGTGAATCAATCATCATCGTACTCATAATCTAGATATGCGTATAAATTTTTGAAAAGCATTGGTTTAGTGATTAAAGTACTTGAATAACGAGATGTGTGTTCCAAGTATGAATTTTAGGCAGCAGAAGAAGAAAATGAATAAATTTCAAAAAACACAAATGATTTATCAGGTCTGGTTGTACTGAGATTTGCTTTTCCCCTTGGCTCTCATTAGGAGCGGACTACACTACATAAAGTTAGTAACCTGTTCCACCTGTTTCTGTTTCCATGAAATAACAGTTCCACTAGACTGTCTTAAAAATAGACGGTTATCTCGAAAAAATGTTGTAGGTACTGTTGCTGTGGAATTGCAACGTTTTACAACAAAGTTTTAACATTAGCATTTTGTTATTTGTAACAGGTATAATATTGACTTAGCATAAATATATTTTGCATCGGTTATTATTTGTATGGATTTTTTTGTTTTCCAATTCAATGGTAAGGTTTGTATACTAGAATATTTTTGTGTATTTGAGACAGGCATTTTACGAGAACAGGTATTACAGGCTCTTTCTCTTTTCATCTTAGGTAACCTCCTTAGGTTACCTAAGATGAAAAGAGAATAATTTAGAAGAGCTATTTCTAAGCTGTTTCCTACACGTTTTCAGATATTTGTCGCTCCTGGAACAGAACCCTGCGACTATTTGTGCTATCGAGAATTAAGATAAGTAAAAATAAATCAAATTAAACGCGACGAAATCCATGAAATTTGTTTTAATTTAACAGATTTTAGGTTTAGACACAACAGTTCCAACATCTTATTTTGAAAAGCCGATTTAGTTAAAATGTAACGAAAAATACGTCCAACTGCTATTTCTAATTTCAAATTTATCGCAGAAGCTTTACATCGAGCAGGTGTATCGGGATGAAAGATTGCGTAGGTGCGTGGCGTACATGCGTATGGTTGGTGAATAGCTTCGTCGAAATTGATCAGATTCAGGAAAAGAATCACTTAGGTACTAAGAATCAGTACACTTAAACACGAGTTACACATTTCATTTATAGTGGCCTAATAAAGCCTTTCCTTTACTACGAACTCCGGTAACAATTTAGAAGTTTTGTCAAATATTAAGGAAAATTCGGATATCATAAAATGCCACTAGTGGTCACTCAAATACAGAGGTACTTATTAACCCAAATTCACTTGCATTCGATATGACGTTCCTTTCCAATTTCATAAGATCGGAGGTTAGGTTTGTAACAAGGTGCAGCTCATCGATCGATTTTAGTTTGTTGCTGGCTTTTTATGACTTCCTGCGTCCGTAACTGAAAAGCAACAAAATATCTGCCGTCTTTTTTTCTAAAAATCTCCTGTAAATTTAGCATGTACACAAAAACTAAATACTTAGTGCAGCTCATCGATCGATTTTAATTTCTTGTTTGCTCTTTATGACTTGCTGGTCTCATTACTGATAAGAAACAAAATATCTGCCGTCTTTTTAAAAAAAAAATCTCGTGTTATTATAGTATATACTCAAATAATGACTAACTAATTACTTGGTGCAGCTTATCGATCGATTTTATTTTGTTGCTGGCTCTTTATGACTTGCTGCTTCCGTTACTGACCAGCAACAAAATATATACTGTCTTTTTTTTCTAAAAATCTCCTGTTAGTTTAGAATGTAATATCCCGTCCTGTTAGTAAGCTTCCTGATAGTACCCGCATAAAAATTTTCACTGAGGAAGAGTTTGATATCCTTCTTACTAAATGGCTAGCCTAGTTCCACGTCTGACACTGTGCAGCAAGGCCCATTAGAACCCAGTTGTCAGCAAGATGGGGTCAGGCGTAAACAAGTCATCCAGGCGGTTCAGGGTGTGGAAAGCAAGAAGACACGTCGTGTGGTGCCCAAAAAATAATTCCACTGTCGTTGGTAGTTTGTGTATTGTATCTTTGTATCTTAAGTTAATTTTTTTTTTTTTTGGTTGTTTCGTTGTTTGTTGTCATTATCAGTTATCATTAGTTGAAGGTAATTGTATTATTTACGTTTAGCTGATTACACATATGTACTTAACAAGTTCTACTTTAAAGGGCAGTATACATTATACAATATGCAATAATAACGTTTATGTCAAATGTCAAAAAAAGGTGCAAAATCAACTGAAGATCTGACAGCACATAGAGTGTATTTTTTTTTATAACTGGCTTTACAGCTCTGGGTTCTAGCTCTTCTGAGCTTGAAGTTAGAATGTATAATAATCATCCTTCATAGTACACTGCTTCACAATAATATTAATCTTGTATGTCGAAACTTAATAATCCACTTAATATTAATCTTGTATGTCGAAACTTAATAATTTTGTGTTCCTTTTTGTATTGTACCTACTTGCTGCATTGTTGGCAACTTTTTGTTTTTTTTGTGTCACACTGTAAAAATACTTTAAGGTTTTTTTTTTGCTATACTGTTTACAACTGGATAATTTCGTTGTTAAGTAATATCCATTAAATTATCTTGTTACTTTAGTCACTAAACTAACTAGATTAATCTTTAAATTTAGTGGTCTTGTTTAGCTTGATCAAGTAGTCTTAGTTTGTGTTGATTACCTTTTCTTATTATTATTATCATTGTATATTTTATTCATTATGTTTTTTGCAATCAATCAACTGTTGGGTGATATATATAAATTGAGGAGTTTTTTTTAGTTAGTTTAAGTAATTTATATTCTGTGTTATATAAGTATTTTATAACATATTCTTCTATATTTATCATATATTATTATTAATGTCAGTTACGTCGGATGATGAATCTTTTTATTCTGCACATGATTCAGATGTCTCGTTCGAGTCTTGTAATCATACTAATAGCTTGCCCTCCCTCCGTGATGAGCTTATTGATTTACTTACTCCTTGTAAAAAATTTCTTAATGTATGTCATGTTAATGCTCAGAGCATACCGGGTCATTACTCTTATTTTGAAGAAGTTTTTTCTATAGATTGTGTTCATGCAATCTTAGTATCAGAAAGTTGGCTAAAGCCATCATTAATGTCCAGCTTGTATCCTCTAAATAACTTTGTTCTTGTGCGTAATGACCGGACTGAAAAAGGAGGTGGAGGTGTTGCCATATACCTGAGCAAATATTCCTTATAAAATAATTTTAGCTTCACCATCTCCTTATTCTGCCTCGTTGGAGTTTCTGTTTCTGGAAATCGTTATCAAAGGTGTAAGGGCAATTCTTGGGGTAGTATACTGTCCACCTGCTATTAACTTTTTCAACGCTTTTGAAAGCTCTCTCTACCATTTCATCTGAGTACACGCTGCATAATAATGGGTGATTTCAATACTGATTTGTTGAAAATTCTTCTCGTTCTCAAAAATTTCGGTCAGTCATAGAGTTAGTCGATCACATTCTCCCTTAGAGGCAACTCATCACAACTTTGACACTGATGACTCATGGATTGATCATATTATCACGGCTTCTCCTGATTATGTTATTAAGCACGGACAACTATCGGCTCCTGCTTTTTCACGACATGACCTTATTTATATATCATATAAGCTTGTTTCTCCTAAGCACAATCCCGCAGTACTATATATTCGTAATTTCGCTAAAATGGATTATGATAAACTTAAAAGTGACGCATATCGTATGGACTTAACCTCTGTTTTTAAATCAACTTCTATTGACGACAAAGTCTCCATACTTAATAATATAGTTCTTAGTCTGTATAACAAACATGCTCCTAAACATCAAGTAAGAGTAAAGCGTCCACCAGCCCCGTGGATGACTAGGGCCGTAAAGGTGGCAATGACCAGGCGAGATCGAGCATTTGTGAAATTTAAAAGCATCGTACTCAGGAGGCTGGGATTGCTACAAAATGCTAAAAACAGATGCAATCAGATGGTACAAATGCTAAACGCCGTTATATCCATAGTAATATTACAAATTCTTCGACCGCCGATGTGTGGAAATTTCTGAAAACATTAGGTATTAGTAAGGCCGTTACATCTGATCATGGTCCATCAATCACTCTGGATGAAATAAATCATCATTTTATTGCTACTTCTCCTTTTGATCCCACAGTTCATTCTACAACAATAGTTTCCATTCAATCCATGCCTTCTCCTCCTATTCCTTTTTTTCACTTTTTACCTGTGACTGTGGATGAGATTCAGAAATCAGTATTAGCTATTAAATCCAAGGCTGTGGGTTGCGATGAGGTTAGTAAGGTTATGATATCCATGATCCTTGAGTGCCTTTTACCTGCAATCACACATATCGTTAACTATTCCCTTGACTCAGGCCAATATCCTACTCAGTGGAAAAAAGCATTTGTGCGACCACTTCCTAAAATACCTAATCCCTCATTACCTACCCATTTTCGACCAATTTCAATTTTGCCATACCTATCTAAAGTTCTGGAAGCCTGTGTTCACAAGCAAATCTCTATGTTCATAACCAAACATAACCTGCTGAATAAATATCAGTCAGGCTTTCGCGCAGGTCACAGTACTACCACTGCCTTGATAAAAGTCACAGATGACATTCGAATGGGAATGGATGAGCAGAAGCTTACAGTGGTAGTGCTTGTTGATTTTCAAATGCTTTTAACACAGTCGACCACGATATCCTTATAGCCTTCCTAGCTAATCTTAAATTCTCAATCCCAGCTTTGGAATGGTTTTCATCCTATCTTCGCGGCCGCCAGCAGTCAGTTCGATTAGGACAAGAGTCCTCAACATGGGCTGACATTGAAACAGGCGTGCCGCAAGGCGGAATACTTTCTCCTATAATGTTTTCTCTATTTATAAATTCTATCACTTCAGTTCTCAACTGTTCGTACCATCTGTATGCAGATGATCTTCAGCTCTATGTGCAATCTAGTGTTAATGATCTTAATGATAATATTAACAAAATCAACCACAACCTTGATGCCATAAGAGATTGGTCGTACAGACATGGTGTTTCGGTTAACCCATCCAAATGTAAAGTAATGGTTATAGGTAGTAGCAGAATATTAGCCAAGATTAATAACGATGATCTTGTTCTGTATTTACAATGGAACGTTGCTGCCATTTTGTAAATCTCTAAAAATCTTGGCTTACATATGGACCATACCTTAAGCTGGGAGTTCAAGTTGCTGAAATAAGCCGTAAAGTTACTGCCACCTTACGTTCTCTTTGCCGTCTCAAAACTTTCTGCCTTTTAAAACTAAACTTTTACTTATCCAGACTTTGATATTACCCATTATTGATTATGCGGATGTGTGTTACCCAGATCTATCTCAATATCTTCTCGATAAGTTGGAGCGCCTTCTTAACAATTGCATTAGGTTCATTTTCGGCTTACGTAAGTATGACCATGTTTCCCAGTACCGTTCTAAGCTTAAATGGCTTTCTATTCGTCAAAGGCGTAGCTCCCGAATTTTACAAGTACTATATTCAATTTTAAATGACCCAAATTCTCCTTCTTATCTTAAGGATAACTTTCAGTACCAATATTCTACTCACGATAGAGTTCCCCGTCCCCAAAATAGTCTTAAAATTCGTATTCCACCACATAAGAGTGGTTTCTTTAATTCCTCTTTTACTGTGCAGTCCATACTGCTCTGGAATGGCCTGCCTGTTCATATAAAAAAAACCAGTAACAAACATTATTTTAAAAGACTAGTTCGAGAATTCTTTAACAGGAATTGATTTATCCGACTTTTGTTTTTCTCTCTCTTTCGCTTTGTAATTGATATTTTGTATAATATGTATTTTAATATGCATCATGTTTTTTATTTTTATATTATATTATTTTATATTTATTTAAAGATTTTGTATATATAAGTATCCGTTTATATATTTACTATTCATTCTTTCTTTATTACAAAGTAGATATTAAGTTTGTATATTTTAAAAATATTTTATTTATTTGCATTTTGTTGTTAGATATAATCTTTTTACTTATTAATTTATGGAGTGATTTTTACACCTGCCACAGCTTCTCAAATCATCCAGGGTTGACTGGTAGAGAATGCCACAAGGCATTAAGTCCGCCCTTTATATCCTTAGTATAAGGTAGATGTAAAAAAGATTAAATAAATAAATAAATAAAATAAATGTACACAAATAATTGCTAACTTATTACTCGGTGCAGCTCATCGATCGGTTTTATTTTTTTGCTGGCTCCTTATTGCTGCTTTCATTCCTGAGAAGCGACAAAATATCTGCTGTTTAAAAAAAATCTCCAGTAAATATAGAATGTACACAAATAATTACTAACTAATTACTTGGTGCAGCTCATCGATCGATTTTAGTTTATTGCTAGCTCTTTATGACTTACTGCTTCCGTAACTGAACAGCAACAAATTATCTGCTATCTTTTTTTTCCTAAAATTCTTCAGTAAAAATAGGATGTACACAATTAATTTTTATCTAATTACTTGGTGCAGCTCATCGATCGATTTTATTTTGTATTAATAATAGATATCAATATTCTTACAAAAGCTTATTTATAAATAATAATGACTTTTTTTTAATCAAAATATTGAAAATTACAGTTTAGGCACAAATCATTCACTTCTATATATAAGATGACGTCATAAAAGTGTCTTGAACTTCATACTAATTTAAAAAATATAAAAGAGCCTTTTCTTTAGATTTGTAAAAATAATGTAAGGTATCCTTTACAATAATGAATTAAATGGGTAGGTTCCTAGTATCTTTTCAATACTGAGCTTAGCAAAGTGTCTTTAAATTTATCTAAAATTTTCTTGTAGCAAACACTTATATTGCTAAGAGCATTTCCGATTTATCTTCATAGAATACCGCCAGCTTTTACCGTTTGTCGAACATAAAATTTTTATATTCTCTATCACATACTTTGTTGCGGAATTTGTTGACATCTGTGAAGGTTTTGGATATGACTTAAATTTGGTGTCCGCTAGCAACCAATAAAATAAACTGTAACTATCACCATTATCAGCATGTGTTCATTGTTATTGCAGAATATGGGTTTTTTGTCCAAATTTTTCTTAAAATAACGTTGATAAACGAGTATACGATTTACCTGATAGTAAGTGGATGCTGTGAGAGCCTAAAAGAAAAAGTTCAACTGTGAAGTTCACTGCTGAACATTAATTGCCTAATATCATAGTATATATATCTAGTAGTAGTAGTAGTAGTACCATATATATCTAGTATTTTTCCATAGTTACCACATTTGGCAGGCGTTTTGGCACCCGCCGTTTTTTATAATTTTGAGTTGATATCAGGAAGATTCTGCTGCCCATGTCCCGTTTCAGTTTCCCTCGCATGACCTCACACCTATTTGAATTAAAATGCAGCTGCGCTATCTCTGATAAGGACTAATATGGCATGACTCGTTACTAGTAAAAATGATATCTGCTTTTCGTCACTCACCATACCAAACTCAGCGTAGTGCCCTTTATGAGCATGGTCCTACTTCTATCAAACTGACCTATACGTGCTGCAGATATAATATAGCTACAACGTTGCTCTATTACGTATAAATGTCTTAGTTTAGAATGTTGGTCACAATCGCCAAACCTAGCAGAGGAATAGGTTTAGTAGTAGTTGAAGTATAAGTATTCTTGACTATACTTCCATCTGATTATGAGCGGTTATTTTACGATAGATATCTTTTTACTCTTGCTTTGACGACATCCCACCTTGTAATTCTATGGAAGGCCAGAGGTAGGCAAATTATTTTAATCCTTCGCTGTTTGTATTACAAAAGACGAAATAAACTGTTAGGTATTATTGCGCGGCATGAATTCTTTGACTTACACCACACCGGGAAAGTATCACAGCAATAGATTTTTTCCAGAGCTTGTTAGCTTGCGTATACTAATGTGGGTTATAAAAGCTAGTAGGTCATAATTTTTGTACTCAGCATCAAGTTTAAGAGCATGTGATATTATAACACAAATTATTACGGCAAATGTAATCACGGCAAAACATTATAATTTTGGCTGGTCTGTATATTTTGAGGTCTTTAAATTTTTGTTATGGTTATATTCGTGCCCAAGTCAGCAAAAATTTAATATATTATTTAGGATGAAATATTTGAGCTCAGGAATCAAATTTGGCATGCCTAGGCCACACTCATCGTGATAACGCGAATGCTAATGTAATCATATAATAATAAAATATAAATTACATGAAAATTTTCTATTAATTCCCGCCCACCCCACCCCTTTTTTTTCAATCAAATCATTTTAAAATAATTGATTTTACTTATGGCAGATTGTTTATAGACAAAAACTAAAAATTAATACTTAATTTATTAATAGTTAGTAAATAAAAAACCCGTTTTTTGAACTTACTTAGAACAAAAAGGTCTATATGTTGCCTAGCGTCATAAACCACCTAATCACCAAACTTTACGGAAATTCTTTGAGTAGTATTGATATGAAACAAGAATACAAAATAATTAAAATTATTAATCTTTCCAGATTAGATGAGATTAGATATTTGAATTACAGACATGATTTTTTTGCAGATGTACCTTATGTAATTCTATATTTTTTATCCTTTTTTTACTAAAGTTGGAATAAACAAGAATTTGGAATTTTCTCTAAGTATAAATAAAATCTCATATAACCTTTGAAAGCTTTAGACAAATAATAGAATCTTTAATTAATGTTAACAATCATGTGAAAAAACGTAATGGACTTTCTTCTCTTAGGTACTACAATTCTAAATAATACGGTCTATTGTTGAAGGACAGCAAATAATCAACTCTATTCATTCTCTGAATACGCCTTTCAAACATAATTAAAAACCAGCTTAGTAGGTTCCCTTTGTTTTATGTTTTCCTCTTTTATCACCAGTGCCAGAGATGTAATGAAGTTTATTAAAGTTGGATAAAATGGTTGTACAAGTCTGTGAAAACTTCGTTTCTTAAAAGGAGCTAAAACTATTAAATCCGGCTAAGTTGAATTTACGTTGTTTCGAAAAATATTTGAAAAAATTGTGGAGTATCTTACACAATGTTTTATTTTAGTTTCCCATCACAGGCCTTAAAAAATAAGGCATTTTATTGTCAATCTTTTTTTTTTGTTGCTACAATGTCATTCCCTAGATGTTTTAATATCAGGGATATCTAATTTATCATTTCTAAAATAATTTTCTTAGTCTTAATTGTGTCTAAGTCGACGTAGGGTGCTTAATTGAAGCATTGTATAAAAAAGCACGAAAAGAAAATTAAATACAGCTTTTACTTCGTTTTTCATAGATACAAAATCGATCGACAGCTCTGATTGCCTTAAATTTGTAATATATTGTGTTACTGAATTTACAGTAACACGATGATAAAGCCTAAAATAGCACGAAATTTACGGATTTTCGGCACTTAATCTCCTTTTATTAGATTGTAAACGTGAGGGGTAAAATAAATTCTTACAAAGGATTTCGGTGAAGGTATAAAATTTATTTTATAATGCTGAAGGCGCCTGGCCTTTCAGTTACGACTTTCCAGTCTTTGTAAAGAAAGTTTCTGAATCGCCCAATGTTCGTTGACCCAGTTTACGGGTTAAATTGTATGTCAGTGTGACGTATGGTGGCGGCGTAAGAGAACCCATCCCCCATTTAGCCCCGTGTTTGTTGTAGGAGATGACTATGGGATATTATAGTAAGATATTATGGCCTCCAAATACCTATACTTTAATCGGTAAAATACCTATATCACTAACGGGGAGCAGCGTCAAAAGAACGAGACATTTGGATCTGCGGTCATTAATCCGCCTGCTAAGCGTGGAGATTAAGGAAAAATTTTCTGCAACATGAGAGTCTTTTGTTCAGCGGTGTGTTCTACGGGCTGGTGAAGAAGAAATTACTCAGTAATAGATCCAAGTAACGGAATTCTTTGCATCCTACTCTTGGGTTGGATGTTGGGTTTACTTCTCGCCGGACGATCCCAAAGTTGTTGCTAAATCTGTTGCTGATATGATACTTCAGGGTATGGAACTTTTTATTCCTTCCTCTGTGGTGCCCACCGGAGGCAGATCTCAGCCATGGTTTAGTCGCTCCTGTAAAATAGCATCACGCTATAAACAGGAGGCCTGGGCTGACGCATCAACGTCCCGCGATGAAAACACCAGCCCCCTTTAAAAAGTGTAATTCCGATTCCAGGTCCTTCATATGAGTCATTGCCCAGGTAAAGTCAGAAGTAGAAAATACATTCATTGACAATTTTGAAAACAGCACATCGGCAGAATTGGCGTGAAACTAGTTCGCCTTCCTTCGGGAACCCGTGCATTCTGGTCTCTCGCCAAGGCTGTCCAAGGGAACTTCTGTCAGCCATCTCTTCCATCTCTGCACAGGGACTCACTGGCCCAAGTCGCAAAGGAGAAAGCCGATCTGCTAGGCTCTTTCTTTGCGCCCAACTCGACTCTCGATGACGGGGGGAACACTCCGCCGACCATCCGGTGTGAGTGATCCATGCCGGATGTGCGGTTTACACAGCGCTTGGTTCACAAAGCACTCCTTTCCGTGGACATCCACCAGTCGAGTGGGACTGATGGAATCCCCCTCCCCCTCATTTGTGCTGAAGACGTGTGCTCCAGAGTTGGCACCGGTTCTAATGCGTCTTTTCCGGTGCTTCTACTCCCTAGGCGTAGTTCCGAATTCATGGAAGACAGCTTTCATCCACCCGATTCCTAAAAATGGCGACCGCACAGACCCATCCAACTACAGGCCTATCGCCATCACATCCTTGTTCGCCAAAATAATGAAATCCATTATAAACTGCCAGCTCATGCGGTACCTTGAGGATCACCAGCTGATTAGTAGCTGCCAATACGGTTTCCGTCGGGGTCGATCAGCTGGTGATCTTCTGGTCTACCTGACTCATAGATGGGCGGAGGCAGTAGAGTCCTGTTAGTTTGGATATAGGGAAGGCCTTGGCCTCGGGTTTGGCACATAGCGCTTCTTTCGAAGCTCCCTTCGTATGGGCTTCCCGAGAAATTGTGCAATCGGAACACCAGCTTTCTTGCAGATCGGAGCATCAAGGTCGTTGTAGATGGTGCATGCAATGATTACAAGCCTATTAACGCTGGTGTTCCATAAGGCTGCGTACTATCACCAACGCTGTTTCTTCTGCATATCAATGGTATGTTGCAAACCGGTAACATTCATTGCAATGCTGATGACAGCACTGGTGATACTCTATACACCGGCGGTGCCAACATTTCTCGGGGAAACGTTGCTGAGTGCCGGAACAAACTTGTGTCTGAAGTCAAGTCTTTGCTGAACAAAGTCTTGGATTGGAAGCGACTAAATCTAGTCCAGTTTAATCCCCAGCAGAGACAAGTTTGCGCGTTTAACGCTTAAAAGAGCCCGTTTTCGTACCTCCTCAGTTTCAAGGCACTCCCCTTGTTGCCTCAGCCAGTATCGGAATCCTTGGTTGGCCTCTAAAATCTTGGCGTGCTCAGCAGAGCGGGACAGTATTTCATGCCGGCTCATCACCTGCACCTCTACAAGGCCAGGCCTCACATGTAATACTGTTCCCATCTCTGAGCTAGGGCTCCCCAGTGCCAGCTCCTTCCACTTGACCGCATCCAACGCAGAGCGTCTCGAATCGTCGACGACCGAGTCCTCTCCGATCGACTCAATTCACTGGCGCTGCGAAAGAATGTTGCATCACTTTGCATTTTCTATCGCATCTACCACGGGGGGTGCTCTCAGGAATTGTTATGATTAATTCCATCCGCCAAATATCACGAACGCACATCGCTGCAAAACTCCTGATATCACCCACGCCATCTGGGTGCTTGGCGGTCCACCACTGTACGTTTTAGTAGGAGTTTTCTTCTTCGTACGACCTCTCTGTGGATTAGTTTACCACCGGATATTTTTCCGGACCGATACGACTTAGGGACCTTCAAGAAAAGAGCTTACTCCTTTCTAAAATGCTACCAAAGCACCTGCAATTTCCCTGGTGTTGCAGTTGTTCATGGGCAGCGGTAGTCACTTACCACCAGGTGAAGCGTATGCTCGTTTGTCCCTCTCCAATAAAAAAAAATAACCTTCTCCGGGCGACCACTAGGTTCATTTGTAAACCCAAAAATTCCCAAATGAAACCGTTTGGAACCAATATCCACTTCTCATCACTGTTAACAATTTGACTCTACATTACCTCTTTTTTATACTGATTTAGCAATATGATTCAAGCTTGGATGCGGGCTTCTTACTGTCAACGGCCCCTAAATAAATAAGAACAATTACATTTCTAAAAAAATATTTTTTTTTTGCTAAATAGTGTCTAGATAAAACAAACTTTAACCCAGTTTAAACAAAAATTATATCTGCAGTAATTATTGAGATAAATTGGCGTAGAATGAGACCACTAGCATGATTTTTCTGGTTTGTACGATTTGAACACGGTCAAATTAAGTCCTACGTATTTATGTACACGGGAGGGTGCACACTCATTGCACTCTCTCTCTCTTTAACAAACACTGGGCCGGTCAGTGCCTACTTTTGGTGTTTTGTTAAAAATATTGATTTAAGTGTATATGTAAAAATGTATGGTCCACGAAATAAATATTAAATCTAGGAGTAAGTACCTACGCGAAAAATAACATGATGTTTCGAACAGTAATAATTTGATAAATGTAACTAAAAGATAGCTCAGTCCGCATAAGGTAAGTGTTTTAGTGTTAGCATAATGCCAATCAACAATAACTACATTTCAATGAGATTAAACGTTTAGATTATCCGAGATATAAGTAGTCTTTGTTAGTCTATGTTATATTTGATTATGGGATGCTATCGATTGATAGTTTCCCAATCATTATGATTTTCTTATTATTTAATTGTAATCACTATGACATGTGTTAAATGCAGAATCGGAAATCGACGAGCAGCCTTACAATTTTCTTGAAGGTGATGAACAAGTATCCGATAGCGACAGAACGAGCTGTGAATTTTTGGACGTAGGTACATTTATAATAGCTTTATAATAGGAGATACTACTCTCAAGCAAATTATACAGGATCTCCACGAAATATTAGAATTGGACGATGCTAACAATTAATATCTTCAAAAAAATCTCTTTAAGCCTGTAAACAAATTTTAATGTAATGATATCAATCTGGAGTAAGCTTGATCTTTCTCTCTAATACCTGCTCAATGCGGCGGAGATGCTATAAATAAATTGTTCTTCACCATCTAATAGAATCAGTAGAAAGAAAAGAAAGACGCATATAATAGACACTAATAGACACTCAATAAAAGAAGACAAGTTTAGAAATATAATTGGATAAAATATGAGAAGAAAAATACTGTTAAATCATGGATAGAAAAACTTTTCAATGAACGGAAATGAATAACCTGGAAAACACTTCCGACCAGGATGTGACAATAAATGTAAGGTTAAATTTATCTCAAACTTTTCGGACAAAATACGCAACTATCTCGTAGTTTTAGAAGGTACAGTAAGTTTTTAATATTATATAATTTTTTTTATAATAAGTGTAATAAATCCTAAAAATGTTCATGTTTTTAATTAAAGAAGATTATTGTTTTTGTTAATATTTTTTTTTTCAATTAAGGTAAAAGTCTATTGTTAAATTCAAATCTTATGATAAAAGTCTGATTGATTGAAAAGGTAATACTCTCTTACGTTTTTTTTATTCATTGTTACGTCAAATATTGTTTTTTATTTTTTTCTAATATAATAAAATTAAGTTTTGTATGTCTGTTAAACCTTTAACTTTTTTGATTAATAATAAATATTATTCTAAATATGCCTTATATTGAGTTTTTGTTTATTATACATCCCACAGTTTAACGTTTAAGTGGCACATAACTTCTTATACGGGAAAAATATTACAACGGAAAATGAGATATTTGAAAAGTTAAGTAAATTTCGATCATAAAGTGACAATATATTGGAAGTTTTATACTATAGCTAAGAACTAAATCTATATTTATAGATACTTATCGATAAAACAAACACAGAAATGGCAATATTATTTAACGATAAACATGTGCATGTACAACCGGATAAATGGTAGATGTTTTACTTTTCATAATAAATAAGTATTAGAAGACATCTACATCAAAAACCAAAATACAACACTTTATAGCTAAAAGCGGTCACTCGTAATTTGCACAATTGTATTTTAAACCACTTTGTCAAGTTTCATTGAAATCTGTTCAAAAGCAAAGAAAATATTTAACTTTTAAGCTTTAAACCGCCGTTCTGTAAAATGAAATTTTAGTAGTTGTCCGTATGTACTTAAAGGCCGTAGTTGCAGTTGTCTGGCTTCATTTTACCGCTTTGCCGCAAATGATATTATATCCTTTTGACACTTACATGAAAAGCCGATGTTTGCTCATAGTTTGATACGGATCCGCTTCCTCTATCGCCTTGTTTATGACAAACATTTTGTCATTATCCTTCTTCTCCACTAGATTCATTTGTGAGGTTAAAAATGCTCGAGTGAAAGCGTTTGAACCAATATCGCACAGTGTACTTGTTAGTAGTGCTTGGTCCGTACACGTTAATGATATTGCGTGATATTTTTTGTATACCCTTTAACCGCCTTTTACAAAATCCATGGAAAGAAATGAGGTAATGGATTTTCTTACGCCACCGGCAAAAATATAAATAGATTTTAAAATTACGCCCTGAAAGTTTTCTTTTATATCCATAATCTTATTTACATTTGAGGATATTAAATTTGAAATTTATATATGGGTCTAAATGGTGTCCATCCATTCATTTGACCGTATAGTGGCGGTGTAAGAATACCACATATCGTCCCGTGGATGTCGTAAGAGGCGACAGAGGGAAACTGAAACGGGAGATGGGCAGCAATAGAAAATAACGCTAACAGTAGAAAAGGTGTTGATATGAACCGTACGTTCGACTATGGTCGTGAACTAACAAGCTTTTTAAGCTTTGATATGTTAACGGAAATATTAGTAGTTTGGTTGCGTTGTTAGTGTTCTTTTTTTAAGATAAAACAATTATCTGAGCGAAAAAACTAGTTATTAATTCCGACATCGGACCAATATCATTATTTGATGATTAACAAAGAATCTATACACTATAAATATAACAGGCATGCCTTTCTGTATAAGTAAATTAGTTTATGACCCAAGCAAAAAAAAAAGCAATTTTCTTAATAATTTATATAGTTAAAATGGATAACTTTAATTAGTTCTAAATATCTGCCAAGAGTTTTGCGATTGTGGAAATTTTATGGTATACTCGTACTATAAACGAGATATTCGTGCTAACTTTGGAGTTATGAACTTAACGTTGAAATTTTGAAAATGCCACCCTCTTATTCTATAGGCAAATACATTATAAAATAATGTAAGAACCAACGTAGTTAAAATACATTACAACAATAATAAAGGCTGGTATTTTATTATTGCCAGAAATTTTGATTTGGAAATCCGATTAGTTTCTAGTGATTTTTGCTCCGTATCTAAATGTATATTAGCATATTATGCAAAAATAGTGACCGGCCCAATTAGAGTAAAGTAGTATTTTAAGCCTAAATTGAAACCAAAACTGAAACCTCACTAATTATTAAATCAATTTTATATATAGTCATTTTGTTAGTTTTATTTTAATTACTTTAAAATTCGTTTAGGAAGTATCTATTACATGTAATTTGTCATATAAGGTTCAGTAAAATAGAGCTATTAACACATAAATATAAAGGTTAAATTGGTATGTTACTTAAATATATCAATTTACCCTTTCTTTAAAATTCAGCACATCTCCAATTTGAGTTTCCCTCTGTCACAGTGTGGACCTCTGTAGATATTCTTGGACCGCCACTACACAGTTACATCGCCACTAAACGTTACATCGTCCCATAATAGAATATTAATATTCATTTTTCGCGTTTTACATTTGTTACTCAGCTACTCGCGTATAGTTATTCAAGCGTAGTTACTCGTATATTTTAGATTGCATTGAAAAAAAAAATAGTACATGACTTTACTCGAGATTTAAATCGTGAAATAGCTTACTCCAGGTCGAGGTTCGGTCTAATCCACCCTAAGAATTGTATAAAAATTTAGAAAAAAAAAAATTAACTTCGATTAGTCTAATTTTGAGATCTTTTGCGAAAAGTACTTTATTTCTGTTTCACAAAAGTCAAGAAAAATTAAAAGTTATTTTAATTTTTCTTTACTTTTGTTATTTACCATATGATGTAGGAACTGTTATTTGCTTCTAGTTTACTTTTTTATTTGCCTACTAGTAATTGTTCTCTTAAATTGTAAATAAATAAATACATACATAAGGAAATGTATAAATAAATAAAGATACAATACAATAAATAAACAAAAGTATTAAAATTAAATAAAACTTGTTGAATAAATATTCTTAAAAAGTATAAATACTTAATAGATGAATATATTGGACAATGATGTGTGGAAACTGTTGTTATTCTGCACTTGCAAGCCCTCATCATCATCATCATCATTACAGCCCTTCACAAGTCTACTACTGAAAAGAGGCCTCCCCCAAGGAATGCCACAAAGCACGGTCCTGCGCCACCTGCATCCATCGACTTCCTGCATGTCTTACCAGGTCGTCACTCCATCTAGTAGGGGTTCACCCTATACTTCGCCTACCGGTACGAGAATGCCACTCGAGAACCTTTTTTCCCCATCGGTTGTCGGTTCTTCGAGCTATATGGCCGGCCCATTGCCACTTCAGCTTACTAATCCGTTGGGCTATGTAAGTCACTCTGGTTCTACTGCGGATATCCTCATTTCTAAGTTTATCACGCAGAGAAACCCCGAGAATAACCCTCTCCGTAGCTCGCTGAGCGACTTTGAGATTCATCATACGGTCAGCAGTGAAGGACCACGTCTCAGATCCATATAGTCATCACCGGCAACACGCACTGTTTGTACAATCTCGTTTTTAAGTTTTGAGGTATACCTGTGTCGTAATTTCCCAAACGCTACCCAGCCGAGTTGAATCCATCGATTGACCTCTCGGTTGAAGTTGGACTTTCCTAGTCGGACTATTTGTCCTGGGTAAACATACTCGTCAACAACTTCGAGCTTAGTGCTCCCAACAACTACCGGCATAGGTGTGACATGGACGTTACACATGATCTTTGTTTTGCCCATGTTCATCTTAAGATTTATCGGTTGGAAGGCACTATTGAGGTCATTGAGCATAGTGCTTATAGGTCCTCCAGCGATTCTGCCATAAGGAATATATCGTCGGCATATCGAAGGTGAGTGATGTACTCGCCATTGATTTTAATACCGTATCCTTTCTAGTCCAATAGCTTGAAAACGTCTTCCAATGCAACGGTGAAGAGTTTCGGGGATATAACGTCACCCTATCTTAACACCTCTCTGCAGTTGGATAGGTTTCGTACTCTGGTTCTGTACTGGATAGCCATCGTAGCCCCACTGTACAAACACTTTAGTACTTCGATATACTGACAGTCAACTTGGCACCACTGAAGAGACTGCAGCACCACCCAAATTAAGACGGAATATAAGGCTTTCTCATAGTCCACATACGCAAGACAAAGTGGCATATTGTACTCTTCGGTCTTCTTTACAATTTGCCGAAGTGTATGTATGTGGTCTATGGTGCTAAAGCCTTTTCGGAAACCGGCTTTTTCGGGAGCATGGAAGTCTTCAAGTATGCGTGCGAGACGATTCGTAATGACTCTTGAAAACAGCATATAGACGCGGCTCAGAAGAATTTTTCTTGACTATTGTGAAACAGAAATAAAGTACTTTTCGCAAAAGATCTCAAAATTAGACTAATCGAAGTTAATTTTTTTTTTTCTAAATTTTTATACAATTCTTAGGGTGGATTAGACCGAACCTCGACCTGGAGTAAGCTATTTCACGATTTAAATCTCGAGTAAAGTCATGTACTATTTTTTTTTTCAATGCAATCTAAAATATACGAGTAACTACGCTTGAATAACTATACGCGAGTAGCTGAGTAACAAATGTAAAACGCGAAAAATGAATATTAATATTCTATTATGGGACGATGTAACGTTTAGTGGCGATGTAACTGTGTAGTGGCGGTCCAAGAATATCTACAGAGGTCCACACTGTGACAGAGGGAAACTCAAATTGGAGATGTGCTGAATTTTAAAGAAAGGGTAAATTGATATATTTTAGTAACATACCAATTTAACCTTTATATGTATGTGTTAATAGCTCTATTTCCTGTACTTTATATGACAAATTACATGTAATAGATATTTGCTAAGCGAATTTTAAGCTAATTAAAATAAAACTAACAAAATGATTATATATAAAATTGATTTAATAATTAGTGAGGTTTTAGTTTTGGTTTCAATTTTGGCTTAAAATACTACTTTACTCTAATTGGGCCGGTCACTATTTTTGTATAATATGCTAACGGAGCAAAATCACTAGAAACTAATCAGTTCCAAATCAAAATTTCTGGCAATAATAAAATACCAGCCTTTATTATTGTTGTAATGTATTTTAACTACGTTGGTTCTTACATTATTTTATAATGTATTTGCCTATAGAATAAGAGGTGGCATTTTCAAAATTTCAACGTTAAGTTCATAACTCCAAAGTTAGCACGAATATCTCGTTTATAGTACGAGTATACCATAAAATTTCCACAATCGCAAAACTCGGCAGATATTTAGAACTAATTAAAGTTATCCATTTTAACTATATAAATTATTAAGAAAATTGCTTTTTTTTTTGCTTGGGTCATAAACTAATTTACTTATACAGAAAGGCATGCCTGTTATATTTATAGTGTATAGATTCTTTGTTAATCATCAAATAATGATATTGGTCCGATGTCGGAATTAATAACTAGTTTTTTCGCTCAGATAATTGTTTTATCTTAAAAAAAGAACACTAACAACGCAACCAAACTACTAATATTTCCGTTAACATATCAAAGCTTAAAAAGCTTGTTAGTTCACGACCATAGTCGAACGTACGGTTCATATCAACACCTTTTCTACTGTTAGCGTTATTTTCTATTGCTGCCCATCTCCGTTTCAGTTTCCCTCTGTCGCCTCTTACGACATCCACGGGACGATATGTGGTATTCTTACACCGCCACTATACGGTCAAATGAATGGATGGACACCATTTGACCCATATATAAATTTCAAATTTAATATCCTCAAATGTAAATAAGATTATGGATATAAAAGAAAACTTTCAGGGCAATTTTAAAATCTATTTATATTTTTGCCGGTGGCGTGAAAATTCATTACCTCATTTCTTTCCATGGATTTTGTAAAAGGCGGTTAAAGGATATACAAAAATATCACGCAATATCATTAACGTGTACGGACCAAGCACTACTAACAAGTACACTGTGCGATATTGGTTCAAACGCTTTCACTCGAGCATTTTAACCTCACAAATGAATCTAGTGGAGAAGGATAATGACAAAATGTTTGTCATAAACAAGGCGATAGAGGAAGCGGATCCGTATCAAACTATGAGCAAACATCGGCTTTTCATGTAAGTGTCAAAAGGATATAATATCATTTGCGGCAAAGCGGTAAAATGAAGCCTGACAACTGCAACTACGGCCTTTAAGTACATACGGACAACTGCTAAAATTTCATTTACAGAACGGCGGTTTAAAGCTTAAAAGTCAAATATTTTCTTTGCTTTTGAACGGATTTCAATGAAACTTGACAAAGTGGTTTAAAATACAATTGTGCAAATTACGAGTGACCGCTTTTAGCTATAAAGTGTTGTATTTTGGTTTTTGATGTAGATGTCTTCTAATACTTATTTATTATGAAAAGTAAAACATCTACCATTTATCCGGTTGTACATGCACATGTTTATCGTTAAATAATATTGCCATTTCTGTGTTTGTTTTATCGATAAGTATCTATTATTATAAATTTAGTTCTTAGCTATAGTATAAAACTTCCAATATATTGTCATTTTATGATCGAAATTTTCTTAACTTTTCAAATATCTCTTTTTCCGTTGTAATTTTTTGCGCGTATAAGAAGTTATGTGCCACTTAAACGTTAGACTGGGATATATAATAAACAAAAACTCAATATAAGGCATGTTTAGAATAATATTTATTATTAATCAAAAAAGTTAAAGGTTTAACAGACATACAAAACATAATTGTAACATATTAGAAAAAATAAAAAAAATATTTGACGTAACAATGAATCAAAAAAAAACTTATGAGAGTATTACCTTTTCAATCAATCAGACTTTTATCATAAGATTTGAATTTAACAATAGACTTTTACCTTAATTGAAAAAAAAAATATTAACAAAAACAATAATCTTCTTCAATTAAAAACAACGTGAACATTTTTATGATTTATTAAAAAAATAACATAATATAGAAACTTACTGTACCTTCTAAACTACAAGATAATTGCGTTTTTCGTCCGAAAAGTTTGAATTAAATTTAAGTTTACATTTATTGTCACATGCTGGTTGGAAGTTTTTTCCACGTCATTAATTTCAGTTCATCGATAAGTGTTTCTAACCATGATTTAACAGTATTTTCTTCTCTATTTTATCCAATTATATTTCTAAACTTGTCTTCTTTTATTGAGTGTCTATTAGTGTCTATTATGCGTCTTTCTTTTCTTTCTACTGATTCTATTAGATGGTGAAGAACAATTTATTTATAGCATCTCCGCCGCATTGAGCAGGTATTAGAGAGAAAGATCAAGCACTCCAGATTGATATCATTACATTAAAATTTGTTTACAGGCTTAAAGAGATTTTTTGAAGATATTAATTGTTAGCATCGTCCAATTCTAATATTTCGTGGAGATCCTGTATAATTTGCTTGAGTAGTATCTCCTATTATAAAAGCTATTATAAATGTACCTACGTCCAAAATTCACACCTCGTTCTGTCGCTATCAGATACTTATTCATCATCTTCAAGCAAATTGATAGACTGCTCGTCGATTTCCGACTCTGCATTTAACAAATATCATAGTTATTACAATTAAATAATAAGAAAATCATAATGATAGGGAAGCTGTCAATCGATAGGATCCCTTAATCAAATATAACATAGATTAAAAAAGACAAATTATATCTCGGATAATTTAAACGTTTAATCTGATTGAAATGTAGATAATGTTGATTGGTATTATGCTAAAACTAAAAACACTTACCTTATGCGGACTGAGCTATCTTTTTAGTTACATTTATCAAATCCTCACTGTTCAAAATATCATGTTATTTTTCGCGTACTTACTCCTAGATTTAATATTTATTTAGTGGACCATACATTTTTTACATATATACACTTAAATCAAATATTTTTTAACAAAACACCAAAAGTAGGCACTGACCGGCCCAGTGTTTGTTAAAGAGAGAGAGAGAGACAAGTGCAATGGGTGTGCACCCTCCCGTGTACATAAATACGTAGGACTTAATTTGACCGTGTTCAAATCGTACAAACCAGAAAAATCATGCTAGTGGTCTCATTCTACGCCAATTTATCTCAATAATTACTGCAGATATAATTTTTTTGTTTAAACTGGGTTAAAGTTTGTTTTATCTAGACACTATTTAGCAAAAAAAAAATATTTTTTTAGAAATGTAATTGTTCTTATTTATTTAGGGGCCGTTGACAGTAGGCCCATCGCTTGAATCATATTGCTTAATCAGTATAAAAAGAGGTAATGTAGAGTCAAATTGTTAACAGTGATGAGAAGTGGATATTGGTTCCAAACGGTTTCATTTGGGAATTTTGGGTTTACAAATGAACCTAGTGGTCGCCCGGAGAGTTATTTTTTTTATTGAGAGGGACAAACGAGCATACGCTTCACCTGGTGGTAAGTGACTACCGCTGCCCATGAACAACTGCAACACCAGGAAATTGCAGGTGCTTTGGTAGCATTTTAGAAAGGAGTAAGCTCTTTTCTTGAAGGTCCTAAGTCGTATCGGTCCGGAAAATATCCGGTGGTAAACTAATCCACAGAGGTCGTACGAAGAAAACTCCTACTAAAACGTACAGTGGTGGACCGCCAAGCACCCAGATGGCGTGGGTGATATCAGGAGTTTTGCAGCGATGTGCGTTCGTGATATTTGGCGGATGGAATTAATCATAACAATTCCTGAGCACCCCGTGGTAGATGCGATAGAAAATGCAAAGTGATGCAACATTCTTTCGCAGCGCCAGTGAATTGAGTCGATCGGAAGATTCGGTCGTCGACGATTCGGACTCTGCGTTGGATGCGGTCAAGTGGAAGGAGCTGGCACTGGGGCCTAGCTCAGAGATGGGAACAGTATTACATGTGAGGCCTGGCCTGTAGAGGTGCAGGTGATGAGCCGGCATGAAATACTGTCGCTCTGCTGAAACAAATAAGCTTTTAGAGGCCAATTGGGCCTCTCTTCCTAGTGACCAAGAAACTGCACATCATTCGATATGTTGACGCCGAGGATTCTGATACTGGCTGAGGCAACAAAGGAGGTTTGAAACTGAGGAGATACGAAATATATCCGGCATAGGTGTGACATGGACATTAAACATGATTTTTGTTTTGTCCATGTTCATCTTGAGACCTATCCGTTGGGAGGCACTATTGAGGTCATTGAGCATAGTGCTTAGGTCCTCCAGCGATACTGCCATAAGGACTATATCGTCGGCAAATCGAAGGTGAGTGATGTACTCGCCATTGACGTTAATACCGTATCCTTTCCAGTCCAGTAGCTTGAAAACGTCTTCCAATGCAGCGGTGAAGAGTTTCGGGATATTACGTCACCCTGTCTTACACTCTCTGCAGTTGGATAGGTTTCTTACTCTGGTTCTGTACTCGGATAGCCATCGTAGCCCTACTGTACAAACACTTCAGCACCTCGATATACCGACAGTCCACTTGGCACCGCTGAAGGGACTGCAGCACCACCCAAATTTTGACGGAATCAGTTTTTCATAGTCCACATACGCAAGGCAAAGTGGCAGATTGTACTGTCGGTCTTCTGTACAATTTGCCGAAGGGTATGTATGGTCTATGGTGCTAAAGCTTTTCGGAAACCGGCTTGTTCGGGCTGGAAGTCGTCGAGTCTGCATGCGAGACGATTCGTAATGACTCTCGAAAACAGCACGTAGACGCGGCTCAGAAGGAAATCGGTCTGTAGTTCTTCAAGAGAGCGTTGTCGCCTTTCTTGAAGAACAATACCACCGCACTTCTGCTCCACGCCTCGGTGTAATGCCACCATGGAGGACGGAATTAAAGAGCTCTGAAGGACTCGGCAACCGGTTTTCCACCCGCTTCAGAAGCTCCGCTGTAATTCCATCCTCGCCTGGGGCCTTGCCGTTTTAAGGTGTTGAGAGCCATTCTAATCTCGCTCAGACTGACGTCCGGGATATCATCGGAATAGTGTCGGATAAGACTTGCTCTTAGATCGTTACCACACTTGCGCGTGGCTCCAACGATGCCGTGTACAGCTGCCCATAGAACCTCTCAATCTCACTCAAAATCTCAGGTGTCCGGAAACGATGCTGCCACAATCGGTCTTCAGCTTCCACAGTTGGCTCTTTCTGGCAGACAGATCTCTGGCAAAGACTTTGGAGCCCTGGTTTCGCTCGATCACTTCTTCAATACGAGCTGTATTGAAGTTGCGTAAGTCCCGCCGCATGTATTTGGAAATCTGTCTGTTCAGTTGCCTGTATGCTGTCAAATCTGCTGAAGACTCCAGCTTCATTTCCCATCTAACAGCCATGAAATTAAGAGTGTGACCAGAGAGTTTTTGTGTTCTTTTGCGACGGATCTTGCAGAACTTAGCGCCGTCCGCATGGACAGTTTTCACGAGCCTGTCATTCATATCGTCCACTGCATTGCAGTCTTCTAGACACTGAAAACGATTTTGTAACTCGAGCTGAAAGTTTTCGGGGTTTTGGTTTAGAGCACGAGGGGACGGAGCATTGACTTCATTAGACGTAACCTCTCCACCTTAACGTTCACGTTCAGTGTGCTTCTTACCATTCGGTGATCGCTGCCAGTTTTCATACTCGCGATCACTGAGATATCACTAATAGTTGTCATCTAGTGGTCATAATGAAGTCAATCGCATTTTTTGTCAAACCGTCGGAGCTCGACCAGGTCCACTTTCTGTGGGGCCGCTTTTGAAGAAAGAGTTCATCATAAAGAGTCCTCTTTCTCCATAAAGTCAGCCTGCTGCTGGCCCTTGGGTTCCGTTGCCCTATTCCGAATTTACTTTCAGCTCACCGCTCTCTTGTGCCTAGTTTTGCGTTGAAGTCTCCCATTAACACCGTATAGTGGGTTTTGGAGGAATGCATGGCTCTAGAGATATCCTCATACATTTCCTCCACCTCCTTATCGGGTGTGCTGAGGTTGGTGCGTAAACCTGTATGACCTTCAGCGAATACCGTTTAGTGATTCTGAGTATAAGGTACGCAACCTCGTCGACACACTCGATCTTACAACGTTGTTAACGAGAGACTTGTGGACGATAAATCCGACACCTCCTTGGGACAGATGGTCGCCCTCCCGGCGATAGAACAAGATGCCGGATTCGAGGATTACAGTGTCCTCCCCTCTCTTCGGACCCGGATAGTCCTATTATATTCCAGCGTAACTTATGTATCTCTCTTCCAGCTCCAGGATCTTCTCGTCAGTACTCAGGGTGCGTGCGTTATATGTTGCCAGGTCGAGCGTCGTAGGTGGCAACCGAACCTCCACCGGAGATTCTTAGCACCCCTACCCCGCCGTTACCATGGTCGCCACCGTAGCCAGGAATAGCGGGGCCGCAGGGACTGGGGCCGTTTTTGTGTCGTCGCTCATGGGGTATATTGCCATAGTTGCCACGCTTGGCGAGCGGGTTGGCAACCGCAGTTTTTTATTGTTTTTGCTTTTATCAGAAAGATGCTGCTGCCCATCTTCTGTATCAGTTTCCTTTGTCGCCTCTTACGACACCCACGGGAAGATATGGGGTAGTGGGTATTTACCCGCCACTACACGGAATTTTAAATAAACTTAATATGTATATCGTATTTATATATCTAATATGTATATTGTATATGCATTTAAATAACAAGTTTGATAAAAACGCGAAATGTGAAATCTATGTACCTATGAGACAGAACGAGCATCACAGACTGTTTGTCTGTGACGCTCGTTCTGTCTTATAGGTGTTTGTGTGTACAGACTGTTTCAATCAACTAAATATGTATATTGATTTTATATTGATTTATTTATTTATTAAAAATCTTATCACTACAGTCAATGATATTATATACAAAAAATTTGTAAAATCAAAAAGTGCACATCTCTAATGCTCGTGTAGTATTTTGAATAATCAATTTACTTTTATTAATTACCGAAACACATATTTCGTTTAAAGCTACAAAAAAATTGTTTCTGTTTAATTAACACGAAATACTTTTTTTTGACTGCTTGATAACGGTGATTCGTATTTTGTTACCGTAAAAAATTGTCAAATAATTAAAAAATGAACGGGACGGTTTTAAGATTAAAATCTAAAGCTAATAAAAAAAAATCAAAGCGATAAGTTCCGCTTTTCGAAAGATATCACATCCAATTGAAATTATTTTCAAATAACTTTTTTTTTTAATAACAATCGAAATAAATAATCTTAAAACTACGCCAGAATTATTAATAGTCTCTTGCTATGGTGTACCTTTTTATTCTATAAGTGCAATATAAAATTGCTGGGAGTTATTTAAGTTCAGTATATCACAATTTTTTGATTTGGTGACAATAGTATATAATATAATAATATAAAATATAAATAAAAGTAATAATATTATTGCTTACAGCGTAAAATAAACGCAATATAAAATCTTATGTATAAGACAGAACGATAGTATGTACATTACATATCTGCATTGCGGTGCCACGAGGGGGTACACGAGGCATTTAATTATATTTATATGAATATTCATACGTTCATAATTACTACCAAAATGTATATAATATCATTGCTAACACCGTATTTAAAACGCAATATAAAAACTTATGTATGAGACAGAACGAGAGTCTGTATATTACATATCTGCCTTGCGGTGTCACGAGGGGGTACACGAGGCATTGAATTATATTTTATATGAATATTCATGTTCTTTTTACTATGCATATGTCTAGGTCTTATCAAGAAGACTGATAAAGAAATAATGATGCTGTAAATGACTGCATTAAACTTTTATGTGGCTTACATAATTTAGAGGCTATAGGAGCCAAGAGAGAGCTAATAAGAGCTAACTAATGATTATAAAGAAAGCTCTTCTTTAGAATCATTATTTAGCTATATCAGGCTCCTATAATCAGAGTTAACTTCTTATTTGGTATAGAATTATATCCTAAAAAGATCAAAGAATCTTCATAAATCTTAAACAAATTTACAGAAACCTTAAAACTATTGGGACCTGTATCCGTCAATAACAACTCACTAGGCATGCAATAGCCTCCAGTAGTTGCTCTATACCAGCAGAGGAGATATTGTCAAGTAGTTTGTGGCAGGCACCGAGCCCAGCCATCGAGGAAGAAAGAATAGAGGCAAACAGAGCTATAGAAGTAAACAAATTCACCTGACCTTATATTATTCCAAATGGTCTAAAATATTAAATATAAAAAAAATGTCTTAGTGGCTCGAGACCAGTTCATTAGAGTGAGTCAAGCATGTCCTCCCTGAGTTTTAAAAGCTATAAAATTAATTGAAACAAGACTAGTCTTTTTTTACATTTTTGTATTTTAGATGAAGAATTTGATAAAATAAAAAGTGCAAATTTCTGTATGATTTGCTGTTATTTGGATTATAAAGTATAAAGGGTTTAATTGCAAATAAAAAAAACAATACCTTAAAAGTAAATATAAATTACTTCATCTTAACTTGTAAAATTATAGCATTTTCATATCTGAAGTGAAACACAAGTATTTCACATGAATAAAAGTAAATTATTTAATTACAATCCACTACAATGATATGGAACATTTGCTAATTTAATAGAAAAATTAATATCTGTTTGTCCAGCTATCTCACATGGGTAAATAAATGTATACAAAACATTTTGAATTTAACTATGTGCTTTCTCTTGAAGAATAAGAATCTAAATTAACACTTAAAAATCATATTCTGATTACAAGTAATGCAATTACAGGAGTTGCTTATAAAATAAAAACCCTTTCAGTTCATAGTTGATGTGATATTGTTTTTTGGTTAAAAAACGACATGGGGCTTAAAAAACGGTATAACATATTTTAATACAATTAACAGCACTTTTTTTTTCAATAATAGGCGAGTACTAATTTTTTTTTACTTTGAATTATAATGTTTTCTTAACATCCCCATAGCTAAAATTTGTTATAACACTACAGCTATATACATAAACCATATGCATGTAACAACCACATCAAGTAAAATATATGTATTTCTTTTTGCCTTGTAAATAACATTTCAAGGTAATTCTCTCGTACGCAAAGAATCTAGGAAAATTAATAAGGCGATAAAATGGGAATCAAATTCCTAAACCTTTACGAAAATTGGCTCTAAGTTTGTTGACTAAAGTTAATAAATAAACTAAAGTTGATGCATTTGCTGTTGGAAAAAATATAAATGCATAAAATTCATGGGCCAACCTTAAGATTTATGCACTATTCTTCACAATCTTAAAACACAAAATAAAGATGGAGTTACATTCTAATCTTCATATGCCTGATACTACCTTGTTATAAAAAAAAACCGACTTATTAAAATTCTTACCCTGACAAACAACTGTTATGTTACATTTCCTTTGAATACTGTCCATCGGTTGCATCAAAACTTACCTTGCTGCGTCAGTGCTGTGAGGGAGGTATTTATGTATGTAAAGCATAAAAATTATCATTAAGCCCTTATCAGTATATACAATATGTCTATTGTATAAAATCGTGGTTGGTGCTACAGTAAAAGTAAGAAATTTACTAATTGTTCTTCCTATTATAATTTGGGTTCATATTGTGATGATAAAAGGTTCTTTTTCTGGTGTTTATAGGATTTAAAAAAAACCTATATCCCTTATAGCAATAAGTCAGACAGCTAGATAGGTAAAATATTTTAATAGTATTGAAAATTTTAGAAAGACAAACTTTTGCCATTTTTTAATAGGCCATTATTAATTAAGAGTAATGTTAGCGTTCGCATTTGAAATAGTATAAAATAAATGAATAATACGATACACAATACAATACAATACTCCTAAGTATAGTGAGTCATCTAACATTTTAGGTATTTTCAGGTTTTGACGGTATTGATTGTGAAAACATGTATTTTTTTTACTTATTTTAAATACTTTTGAAATAATCTAACGTATACTGGTTCATGTCGTTATTTAAAATTTCAATACGACGTACTCTTAAGGCCTCTACACACCAAACCCGCCGGCGGGTTGCCGTCAGCTTGTTGTTTTGCGATAATCGTGCCGGGGAGAGCGCGCGGGCTCAACTCTTACAATGTTCTAATGCCGCCGGCCTAACCCGCCGGGTAAGCCTTAGTAAAATGTGTAGAGGCCTTAAGCTAACTACTCGGATTCAGTATACGCGGGACGCAGTTGAGGTACTTTGAGCGACATGTGCAAACTGGACCAGTATACAGTATACAGTATATAGTAGTATACAGTATATTTATGCGATCAATATATTAGATTTGATGTATAAAATCACTATATTTTAATTTAAATAAGCATGGAGAGAACACTGCAAAATGCTAGAGCAAAACTTATGCTTAATTTAGTAGATTTAAGACACTCAAATTGTATTAGGTTATTTACGAAAATTTTGAAAATAACGAGTCAGTGGAATCTTTTCATAAAATGGTTTGTAGTTTAAGTTTATAAATTATAATTATGACAGTAAATAATTACATTATTTTTAGATTATAAATTATTAAAAGTTCTGTACATTCTATACTGGGTTAAGTTGAGATAGATCAGTATACGTCGTGATAGTTTACAGTAATATTACACATGACTTAATATTCTAATTTTTAGTAGTAAAGGTATTAATTTTAAACTGTCGTCTGTTTGTCAGTCTGTGCTGCCATCATTTTCCTTATTAATGGCATGCTATAAAGAACATGTTTACTTTATTTGTAGAGTCCTCTTTGCCACCTGGTGCATACTGTACCAAATATGAACTGTCAATTATCGACCACGCAGACCTAGAAGATAGTGAACGTATTCTAGAAATTTTGCCATCCAAAGCCTCCATATTTCCTGATAGTATTATTGATATGTCACCTGAGTCATTCTATTCACCATCAATAATAGAAAATTCAAGAGAATCCTCATCTATCGCGATACCTGTAAATGGACTTAAGACTAAGAGCATTATAAGCCCATACCTTCCCAGCAATTTCGTTTTCTAGTCCAAATAGTTACATAAACGTTAGTTTAACTGTATCTGATAATCATACCAGCGATTGGCCTTATATAGAAGATACTGATTCTGCAGTAAGTACTCCTAATCAGCCAAGCAATCGACCCTAGCGAAGTTCAAATATTAAAAGGACAAGGGTTGCTTCAGGAATAATTTGAGCAAGAATGGAAGGATAGCCAAAGAAAATACAAAATTAATAGAGGTATGGAGTACACCAGTAACAATGGAAAAATACATCCTGCCCTGGTCCTGAAAGCTGCCGTCAAAATGTTATGATAGGATATCAGAAGAGAACCGAAAAATAATTTTGAGATGTTTTGGAGGATTGGCAATCATTCACGACAATGGGACTTTATTACTAAGTACGTTATGAAAATACCAAAAGTGTGTTTAACTGTTTTCTGAAAATTTGAAGCGGCTTTATACTATTAAATATTATTTACCATGGTTGGAATTAAATGACAATGCAGAGATAACAAGAATATCTGTTTGTAAAACAATGTTTCTAGAACCCTCTGATAAGTTTCAATTTGTTTATACTGCTCCGCTTCCGTGGGTGTCGTAAGAGGCGACAATAGAAACAGGCAGGAGATGGGCAGCATCTTTCTGATAACAGCAATATTAAAATAAAAACTGCGGTTATTAACCCGCTCGCCAAGCGTGGCAACTATGGCAAATATCCCCCATGATGAGAGTAACGAAGTGACGGCCCCAGTCCCCGGTGGCCCCGCCATTCTGGCTACGGTGGCGACCATGGTAACGGCGGGCAGGGTGTGCTAATAATCTCCGGTGGAGGTTCGGTTGCCACCTAAGACGACTCGACCTGCCAACATACAACGCACGCACCCTGAGGACTGACGAGAAGATCCTGGAGCTGGAAGAAGAGATGAAGTTACGCTGGCATATTATAGGATTATCCGAGATACGAAGAGAAACGGTAACCTCGAATCCGGCAACTTGTTCTATCACCGAGGCGACCATCTGTCCCAAGGAGGTGTCGGATTTATCGTCCACGAGTCTCTCGTTAACATTGTGAACATTGTGAGCGTGTCAACGAGGTTGCGTACCTTATACTCAGAATCATCAAACGGTATTCGCTGAAGGTCATACAGGTTTACGTACCAAACTCGCACATCTCGATGAGGAGGTGGAGGAATGTATGAGGATATTCTAAAGCCATGCATTCCTCCAAAACCCACTATACAGTGTTAATGGAGACTTCGATGCAAAACTAGGCACAAGAGAGAACGGTGAGCTGAAGGTAGGAAATTTGGAATAGGGCAACGGAACCCAAGGCGAGCAGCTGGCCAACTTCATGGAGAAAGAAGGACTCTTTATGATGAACTCTTTTTCCAGAAGCGGCCCCACAGGAAGTGGACCTGGTCGAGCCCCGACAGTTCTACAAAATGAGATTGAATTCATTTTGACGACCAGACGACAACTGTTCAGTGATGTCTCAGTGATCGCGAGGGTGAAAACTGGTAGCGATCACCGAATGGTTAGAGGCACACTGAACCTAAACGTTAAGTTGGAGAGGTCTCGTCTAATGAAGTCAACGCTCCGTCCCCTCTTGCTCTAATCCAAAGTCCCAAAAATATTCAGCTCGAGTTACAAAATGGTTTTCAGTGCCTAAAGACTGCAATAAAGTGGACAATATAAATGATAAGCTCGTGGAACTGTCGATGGTCGGAGCTAAGTTCTGCAAGACACAACACAAAACAATATACAACATGTGTACAACTATGAAGACGATGTTGATAAATGGATTAATATAAATAAACGGAAAACACACGAAACAAAAAGTAAAGGTGGATCTGTTTAGTCATGCTTATGAAAACCCTGCAAATTGACAAAATAAACACAGAAACCTTATGGATCTTTGTAGAAGTCACGTCATATATTAAAAGAATATAATTTATTCTATAATAGTCTGATTACACACATTAATGATGAGTCTGACTGTGATTAAAACAACCTGATTCATCTACTCAGATATTGTTTTTCGTGAAGATATTTTATTTTATTGAATTTTACTAACAAAACAGATACTTCCAAAAATTCATTGAATTAAGAAGAGGAATAAGACGATTTATTTTGTTAATTAGTTTTAATACTAAAAAGATTAAAATTTTGTTTTCTACCTTTATGCGTGGTTTATTACAATGTTTTATGAAGGTATAAATACTTTAACCGCTTGATTATGACTTGAATAAGTTTAATAATAATAAATAACAAGAAATAAAGTTAATTTTTTTATATGAAAATAAACAAGCTCAAACCTTGATTATTTCGCAGATATATCAATTACTGCTACTATCAAACCAATTTGACGCCTCCTCTGTGCCAACCCTACCCTGCTGTATATTATTACCCCCTCCTTAGTGATTGCTTGCATTATAATTATTTTTCCTAATTCTGAGGATATAAATTAACAATGACATGAGGTGTATAGTGTTGCCAGTGGAGCTGGTATAGCTGGGATATTTCGAAGGTTAAAATTGTGTGATTCGGTCCGTCAATTCATGACTACATGGTATACAAACACAGGAGGCGTCAATTTCATAAACCTTGATCGAAGGACACTTACAGGTAAGTTACTTTGATCATTTAATTATTAATAATTGTTATATAAAGTACCCGTTGATCGATGTATTCGATTTTTATGAAATATTTCATTGAATTTGTACAGCCGTTAAAGTTTGATTGAAGGACAAACATATTTTCAATTGTAATATTAATAGAATTAAACGTTAGCACTTACTCAATGTGTAACTCACTGTGTGGTGGCGTAAGATAATCCCTAACTCCATCCCTGTTTGTGTCACATGTAAGAGATGACTGAGGAAATGCCGGAAATATCTCATCGTAGATATAGTAATATAACCGTCTCGTTTAAGCCAGACGTAAAATACTCATACCAGCTATGGAGATCAGCGTCAAAGTTGCGGGAGTCATCTGTATTCGAATCTATGTATGTAATATAAAGTTAAAAGTTTGAGATTTTGATTTTCATTCGTGCATCGGAATGTTTCGAATGCATCAAGTATTTTTCATGGTATTTTCTATCGTGTTTAAAACCTTGTCCATTTTATATGAATTCCTAAATGCCTTGAACTATTATTATGACTCTGTTTTCAACCCATTTATATCGAAGAATGTTATATATCAGAAATAGAATAAAGAGAATAGAATCATTTTATTTAATAAAGATTACAGATTCCACTGAAAGTCATTTAAGCTTACCACTGGTTCGAAAAACCTCATCCTGGGGAGAACCTGCAGGAAACCCAGTGGAATTTAAAAATTACTATACGAGTATGTAGTGCAATTAGTATTAAAACATTTAGAAACAGCATGGTAGCGGTCACGTCATTACCAGTGGTTACGGAATCATCCCACACACACACACACGCATGCACGCACGCACGCACGCACGCACGCACGCACGCAGGCACGCACGCAGGCACGCACCTCGCTGGCATCGCGCACGCACGCACGCACGCACGCACGCACGCACGCACACACACATCCTCGTAGGAGTCAGAATAGTTTCAAATAATTGATTTAGCGGGAAGTTAAAAACCCTAACGATCTTAGTAATTCTAATCTACTGTTTGTCTTGACTCGGATTCTTATGTATTCTTACGTATAAGCATACGGATGACTTACGTATTTTCGAGCACGGGTGAAACGTCGCAACTTTTTGACTCGGGCTATTACCAACAGACCTAGTGACAAAACCAATCGACCCGGGATTCAAACTCAGGACTACATGATCAGGAGTCGCGCTTCCGACCAATAAGCCAACAAGACAGTAATACAGTATAGCATAAATATACAATATATTATATATTAAACACAACATTTTTCGCAACACGAACATTTTAGAAAAGTTGTATCTACGCTACGTCAAACTTCCACAAACTATCGGGTGTTTCGCCTCCGTTCAAAACTCTCTGTGTTATAAAATTGAAAACGAAATATTATGTAGTTTGAGTACATCTTATAAGGTATATAAATATATCATTTGTTATTTATAAAACTCTAAATAATATATATGCACTCTTATACACACAACACAAAAGTCCCATACTCCTCCATGCTACAGAAGATCACATGCTTTTTCGTAATTTTAAGAGGCTTTAGAAGTAGGCAGTGATCACCACGCACATTACATCTACATTTTAGTGCAAATTCATAAGACTTCCAGTTTCCTCACGATGGTTGTTATGAATAGAATGCATGTCCAGAAAACTCAATTACATTGTTACAAAACGTGGTCAGGAGGGGCTACTTTGTTCGTGTGCTGTTATACAATTAGAGAAACCTCATTTAAAAAGTTAATGTAAGAATATTAAATTTACGTTGAATTATTTAAAATTAAAATTTTGTACAACTGACTTTAATGTACATATTAAGAATACCTCAAAACTATTGGTCAGATCTTGATCAAATTTATATGGGACCACATGTGAAGCACCAGCTTTCGTAATAAATCGAAATCAGTTCACCCAGAAAAGCATGAGGTTACAAAACATACAGTCGAATTGAGTACCTTCTCCTTTTGAAGTCTGTAGAAAATGAAGCCTTTTCCTAAATTATCGTAAAGTCGTGTTCCTCGCGGGATTGGGCGAACTGCGTTTGTTCGTTGAATAAATGTGGCTTAACATTTTCATTTTCGTCACCAGCAGCGGCGATGAGGTGCGTATTTAATTCTTTAGAAATTTAAAGTCATACAAATAGTAACCTAGTATATTTGAGTACTTTCTGCCAATATTGTCTTTCGCATTAGGTTAACTTTTAAGTTATTATTTCAGTTTATAAATAAATACATATTTTAATATGTATGTATAATTAAGATGTGGTAGTATAGAGTCAATGTGTCGAGATAAAAATGTAGACACGCTGAATTTCATTGTTTTAGTTTTATTGACTAAGGGTTAGACTGCGGCTGATTAATTTATTTTTCCCATATATTAATAACTGTTGCATAGGCGTATTGTTAACACAGACACAGACACGTGTCTGTGTTAGCAGTTTAATATGGTAGCGTCGTTCTTTTCATCGCATCGTATCGCGTAGCGGTCTTTCAAGACGAACGCTTTATATTTTTGGGATTTTTTTTTTATGAAAGGGTAACAAACGAAAAAGACTAAGATGGAATGCCTGTTTCAGTAAAAAGGGTCCTCTACATTCACCATACGAAACACAGCATCATGCAATATTTTACGACGGTATTCTGAGCGAGGTCCTACCTCGGTCAACCATAATATAATGCACGTGGCTCTACCACGTCAAAAAAGCTTCAATCACCGTCAGTCATTTCACTGTGGGTTTATTTTCTGAAAACGGTAAGGATTGATAAGATTGGCCCCATACATTATGAATTTGAAGTTACGAGTTTAATACAACTAGTTTTTGTGGATTTTTCGCGCATATTAACTTATTTTATATATCCGGCGTTTCGAACACTTTACATCACCCAGGTCATGGGGGACTGAGGTGTTCGTCCCAATGTCATAGTTAACCACGGCTACCTCTAGAGTGTGCAGTCTGTGAATGTGTAGTGTTCGCGTAAACATAAGAAATCAGTTACGAGTTACTTTCGTTTCCAGTTATTTTATTTTGGTATTTTGCTTGGTTTGTTGTTATATAATTGTCATCGTTATCGTTAACGTTAGTTTTTATTGTAGATTTATACTGTTTAACGACGTAATGGTCAATAAAATAGGTAGTTTCGTATCAAATTGGAATTGCCTAAAATGACTAATTTATAATACTTTTTCTTTCTTAATTAGCCCGCAGTAGTACACAGCTGGTCATGGGTCTTCCAATAATAATAATAATAATAATAGTAATTTATAACCCTCTGAACCTCTCAGCACCTTACAGGAGGGTTCCGGGAGCAGATTTCAGCTTCGAAAGGAGGTACAAAAGGACCCACCTTTTCTATCTTATGGAATTGCTAAACATCAGTTGTGATTTTAGCAATTTATTAAGTGACCTGGGGACGGATAGTAAGGTCCTCCATGTCGAAAGTGGTATTGCATCCTGAGGGCATAGACTTAACATGCCCATCAACATAAGGACCCTTCGAGGCTGAACATACCGATACCTATACCGTATGTCACAGAATGGTATCGATGAGGCGGGTGAAGCAGTCAGTTTGTAATGTGTTTTATGCATGCTTGACCAAAGTGCTTAACAGCCTTTTGTCCGGTGTGAATAAGACACACGCATGTAACGGTTGGGTCATGCCTGTTCTCATATACATTTGGCATACTTGGGTGGACTCAAACTGAACTTAACGCCCTGATAGAAAAGTCCGCACTACTATGACGTCCCATAGATGCATCATCCAAGATCGTCGATTATGAGGTAACAGTACTCTGCCGCGGAAACATGGTGGGCTTGGCTTTTGCGCGTTTACCATGCATAATCGCGTGTTTAGCCTTCTATAGGGACGTCATTTCTTGTATGACTTACCCTCTTATCCTTAGCCAACGAGCAATGGCAAGACCCCGCAGTACAGAACACTTCCGACCGGGAGACCGTATGGAAGGAGAAGGAGCCCACGACGATCTACAAGGCTCTACATGAGCCTTCGTAGACAAAGTTGCCTCCACTGGCTACGTTTATGACCTTTTGGGAAACGAGGGTTTTGTCTGTGCGATACAGGACCAGGTTATTAAGACCAACAACTATCGGAGACATATCCTAAAGGATGGTGCGTCGACCCTGTCGAGCTTGTCGCCATCCCGGTGAGTGACTTAGGCATGTCATTCCGGTTGTTCGGCGCTTTCTAACCTGAGTACTTGCACAGACACAATCTAGTAGCCAGGATTCTACACCAGGAGTTCGCTCAAATACGGTCTCGTGGATCGGAAACTGCCTTATTATAAGTACTTGCTGGCCGTGCTCGAAAATGACCGCGCCAGGTTTTACTGGGCCAATATCACAAACAGGAATATTCTTGCGAATAAGCCTGATATTGTGCTGATGGACCGGGCACAATCAATATTTTTGGTCTGTCGACCATTCGAAAATCGAACCATTCCGTATGACGAGAACCTCGTGAAAGCCGAAATAGATAAGCGCGCAAATATATGGACCTGGCTCAAGGTGACCGAAACATGGACTGCCACTGAATTATACCTGTAGTCGTTTCACGCACGGGTTAATCCCAGTCAGCCTCTGGTCATCTGAGGCTACTGGTACTCCGTGTGACGACCGCTCCAAGCTCAAATGCAGAAGTATGTCTTCGATACCACCTGTACCGTCCGCCGGTTTCTTTCCTTTCCCTAACCCTCGGCGTTTGGTCTTCGTTGAGGGCTTCCATCTGGTTGGGTTTTTATTTATTTATGTATTTTTTATATTTATTTTATTGATATTTATGTATGTTTATCATTTTCTTTACTATATATATTATATATATATATATATATATATATATATATATATATATATATATACAGCCCTACTAGATGAGAAAACTTATACATACCCAAAAATAGTAATTTATAATAATAATTTATTAATACAATGAATTTACCTAAAGAATATATTAACATGTATGTCCAATATACATTTGTAAGATTATATTAGAACCTTTTAGATTATAAATTAAAAGTTCTGTACATTCTATACTGGGTTAAGTTGAGATAGATCAGTATACGTCGTGATAGTTTACAGTAATATTACACATGACTTAATATTCTAATTTTAGTAGTAAAGGTATTAATTTTAAACTGTCGTCTGTTTGTCAGTCTGTGCTGCCATCATTTTCCTTATTAATGGCATGCTATAAAGAACATGTTTACTTTATTTGTAGAGTCCTTTTGCCACTGGTGCATACTGTACCAAATATGAACTGTCAATTATCGACCACGCAGACCTAGAAGATAGTGAACGTATTCTAGAAATTTTGCCATCCAAAGCCTCCATATTTCCTGATAGTATTATTGATATGTCACCTGAGTCATTCTATTCACCATCAATAATAGAAAATTCAAGAGAATCCTCATCTATCGCGATACCTGTAAATGGACTTAAGACTAAGAGCATTATAAGCCCATACCTTCCCAGCAATTTCGTTTTCTAGTCCAAATAGTTACATAAACGTTAGTTTAACTGTATCTGATAATCATACCAGCGATTGGCCTTATATAGAAGATACTGATTCTGCAAGTACTCCTAATCAGCCAAGCAATCGACCCTAGCGAAGTTCAAATATTAAAAAGGACAAGGGTTGCTTCAGGAATAATTTGAGCAAGAATGGAAGGATAGCCAAAGAAAATACAAAATTAATAGAGGTATGGAGTACACCAGTAACAATGGAAAAATACATCCTGCCCTGGTCCTGAAAGCTGCCGTCAAAAATGTTATGATAGGATATCAGAAGAGAACCGAAAATAATTTTTGAGATGTTTTGGAGGATTGGCAATCATTCACGACAATGGGACTTTATTACTAAGTACGTTATGAAAATACCAAAAGTGTGTTTAACTGTTTTCTGAAAATTTAAGCGGCTTTATACTATTAAATATTATTTACCATGGTTGGAATTAAATGACAATGCAGAGATAACAAGAATATCTGTTTGTAAAACAATGTTTCTTAGAACCCTCTCGATAAGTTTCAACTTTGTTTATACCGCTCCGCTTCCCGTGGGTGTCGTAAGAGGCGACAATAGGAAACAGGCAGGAGATGGGCAGCAGCATCTTTCTGATAACAGCAATATTAAAATAAAAAAACTGCGGTTGCCAACCCGCTCGCCAAGCGTGGCAACTATGCAAATATTCCCCCATGATGAGAGTAACGAAGTGACGGCCCCAGTCCCGGTGGCCCCGCTATTCCTGGCTACGGTGGCGACCATGGTAACGGCGGGCAGGGGTGCTAAGAATCTCCGGTGGAGGTTCGGTTGCCACCTATGACGACTCGACCTGGCAACATACAACGCACGCACCCTGAGGACTGACGAGAAGATCCTGGAGCTGGAAGAAGATATAGGCAAGTTACGCTGGCATATTATAGGATTATACGAGATACGAAGAGAAACGGTAATCCTCGAATCCGGCAACTTGTTCTATCACCGGGAGGGCGACCATCTGTCCCAAGGAGGTGTCGGATTTATCGTCCACGAGTCTCTCGTTAACATTGTGAACATTGTGAGCGTGTCAACGAGGGTTGCGTACCTATACTCAGAATCACCAAACGGTATTCGCTGAAGGTCATACAGGTTTACGTACCAAACTCGGCACATCTCGATGAGGAGGTGGAGGAAATGTATGAGGATATCTCTAAAGCCATGCATTCCTCCAAAACCCACTATACGGTGTTAATGGGAGACTTCGATGCAAAACTAGGCACAAGAGAGAACGGTGAGCTGAAGGTAGGAAATTTGGAATAGGCAACGGAACCCAAAGGAGCAGCTGGCCAACTTCATGGAGAAAGAGGACTCTTTATGATGAACTTTTCTTCCAGAAGCGGCCCCACAGGAAGTGGACCTGGTCGAGCCCCGACAGTTCTACAAAATGAGATTGAATTCATTTTGACGACCAGACGACAACTGTTCAGTGATGTCTCAGTGATCGCGAGGGTGAAAACTGGTAGCGATCACCGAATGGTTAGAGGCACACTGAACCTAAACGTTAAGTTGGAGAGGTCTCGTCTAATGAAGTCAACGCTCCGTCCCCTCTTGCTCTAATCCAAAGTCCCAAAAATATTCAGCTCGAGTTACAAAATGGTTTTCAGTGCCTAAAGACTGCAATAAAGTGGACAATATAAATGATAAGCTCGTGGAAACTGTCGATGCGGTCGGAGCTAAGTTCTGCAAGACACAACACAAAACAATATACAACATGTGTACAACTATGAAGACGATGCTGATAAATGGATTAACATAAATAAACGGAAAACACACGAAACAAAAAGTAAAGGTGGATCTGCTTTAGTCAGTGCTTATGAAAACCCTGCAAATTGACAAAAATAAACACAAAAACCTTATGGATCTTTGTAGAAGTCATGTCATATACCAAAAGAATATAATTTATTCTATAATAGTCTGATTACAGGCAATATTAATAATGATGAGTCTGACTGTGATTAAAACAACCTGATTCATCTACTCAGATATTGTTTTTCGTGAAGATATTTTATTTTATTGAATTTTACTAACAAAACAGATACTTCCAAAAAATTCATTTAATTAAGAAGAGGAATAAGACGTTTTATTTTGTTAATTAGTTTTAATACTAAAAAAGAATAAAATTTTGTTTTCTACCTTTATGCGTGGTGTATTAAGCAATGTTTTATGGAAGGTATAAATACTTTAACCGCTTGATTATGAATTGAATAGGTATTAATAAATAATAAATTACAAGAAATAAAGTTAATTTCTTTTATACGAAAAATAAACAAGCTAAAACCTTGATTATTTTGCAGATATATCAATTTATTGCTACTTCAACAAACCGATTTGACGCCTCCTCTATGTACAACCCTACCCTGCTGTATATTATTACCCACCCTTAGTGATTGCTTGCATTATAATTATTTTTTCCTAATTATAGAGGATATAAATTAACAATGACATGAGGTGTAAAGTGTTGCCAGTGGGAGCTAGTATAGGCTAGGATATTTCCCCCGGAAGGTTAAAATTCGTGTGATTCGGTCCGTCAATTCATGACTACATAGTATACAAACACAGAGGAGCCGTCGATTTCATAAAATTTTGATCAAAGGACAGGTAAGTTACTTTGATCATTTAATTATTAATAATTGTTATAAAAAGTACCCTGTTGATCGATGTATTCGATTTTTATGAAATATTTCATTGGAATTAGTACAGCCGTTAAAGTTTGATTGAAGGACAAACATATTTTCACAATTGTAATATTAATAGAATTAAAAGTTAGCACTTACTCTTAATGTGTAATCTCACTGTGTGGTGGCGGCGTAAGATAATCCCTAACTCCATCCCGTGTGTGTGACATGTGTAAGAGATGACTGAGGGAAATGCCTGAAATATCTCACGGTAGATAGTAATATAACCGTCTCGTTTAAGCCAGACGTAAAATACCCAGACCAGCTATGGAGATCAGCGTCAAAGTTGCGAGTCATCTGGTATGTAATATAAAGTTAAAAGTTTGGAGATTTTTTGATTTTCATTCGTGCATTGGAATGTTTCGAATGCATCAAGTATTTTTCATGGTATTTTCTATCTTGATTAAAACCCTTGTCCATTTTATATCAATTCCTAAATGCCTTGAACTTATTATTATGACTCTGTTTTCAACCTATTTATATCGAAGAATGTTGTAATATTATTCTAGAAATAGAATAAAAGAGAATAGAATCATTTTTATTTAATAAAGATTACAAGATTCTTACTGAAAGTCATTTAAGTTTACCACTGGTTCGGAAAAAAAAACCTCTATCCTGGGGAGAACCTGCAAGAAACCCAGTGGAATTTAAAAAAAAATTACTATACGAGTATGTAGTGCAATTAGTATTAAAACATTTAGAAACAGCATGGTAGCGGTCACGTCATTACCAGTGGTTATTATCAATCATCTCACATACACACACACACGCATGCACGCACGCACGCACGCACGCACGCACGCACGCACGCACGCACGCAGGCACGCACGCACGCTGGCACGCACGCACGCACGCACGCACGCACGCACGCACACACACATCCTCGTAGGAGTAGTCAGAATAGTTTCCTAAATAATTGATTTTCATAGCGGGAAGTTAAAAACCCTAACGATCATAGTACCCTAATCTAATACTATTTGTCTCTCGACTCCGGATTCTTATACCTACGTATAAGTATTCGGATATGACTTAATGTAATTTTCGAAGCACGGGGTGAAACACCGCAAATTTTTTTGACTCGGGCTGTACCTACTAACAGACCTAGTGACAAAACCAATCGACCTGGATTCAAACTCAGGACTACATGATCAGGAGTTGCGTTTACAATCAATAAGCCAACAAGACAGTCATACAGTATAGCATAAATATACAATATATTATGTATTAAACACAAAATTTTTTGCAATACGAACATTTTAGAAAAGTTGTATCTACGCTACGTCAAACTTCCACAAACTATCGGGTGTTTCGCCTCCGTTCAAAACTCTCTGTGTTATAAAATTGAAAACGAAATATTATGTAGTTTGAGTACATCTTATAAGGTATATAAATATATCATTTGTTATTTATAAAACTCTAAATAATATATATGCACTCTTATACACACAACACAAAAGTCCCATACTCCTCCATGCTACAGAAGATCACATGCTTTTTCGTAATTTTAAGAGGCTTTAGAAGTAGGAAAGTGATCACCACGCACATTACATCTACATTTTAGTGCAAATTCATAAGACTTCCAGTTTCCTCACGATGGTTTGCTATGTAATGAGAATTGCATGTCCTGAAAAATCGAATTTACATTGTTACAAAAACGTGGTCTGTGAGGGCTACTTTGTTCGTGCTGTTATACAATTAAAGAAACCTCATTTAAAAAAGTTAATGTAAGAATGATAAATTTACGTTGAATTATTTAAAATTAAAAATTTTGTACAACCGACTTTAATGTACATTATTAAGAATACCTCAAAAACTATTGGTCAGATCTTGATCAAATTTATATGGGACCACATGTGAAGCACCAGATTTCAAATAAAAAAAAATCATCGAAATCGGTTCACCCAGAAAAAAGTTATGAGGTAAAACACATAAAAAAACATACAGTCGAATTGAGTACCTTCTCCTTTTTGAAGTCTGTAGAAAATGAAGTTTCCTTTTCCTAAATTATCGTAAAGTCGTGTTCCTCGCGGGATTGGGCGAACTGCGTTTGTTCGTTGAATAAATGTGGCTTAACATTTTCGTTTCTTTCGTCACCAGCAGCAGCGATGAGGTGCGTATTTAATTCTTTTAGAAATTTAAAGTCATACAAATAGTAACCTAGTATATTTGAGTACTTTCTGCCAACATTTGTCTTTCGCATCCAGGGTTAACTTCTTTAACTTGTTACGTTTAAGTTTTTAAATAAATTTTATAATATGTATGTATAATATAGATGTGGTATAGTATAAAGTCAATGTGTCAAGATAAATAATGTAAAGACGCTGAATTTTATTGTTTTAGTTTTATTGACTAAGGGTTACGACTGCGGCTGATTAGTTTATTTTTCCCATATACTTAATAACTGTTGCTATTAGGCGTACTGCTAACACAGACATAAGTCATAGTATCGTAACGTCGTTATTTTCATCAGATCGTATTTACGTAGTGGTCTTTCAAGACGAACGTCTTCTTTATGTTTTTGGGATTTTTTTTTATAGAATAGGGTAACAAACGAAAAAAAGACTAAGATGGAATGCCTCGTTTCCAGTAAAAAGGGTCCTCTACATTCACCATACGAAACACAGCATCATGCAATATTTTACGCCGGTATTCTGAGCGTGGTCCTACCCCGGTCAACCATAATATAACTGCAGCGTGGCTCTACCACGTACAAAAGCTTCAATCAGCGTCAGTCATTTCACAGTGGGTTTATTTTCTGAAAAACGGTAAGGATTGATAAGATTGACCCCATACATTATGAATTTGGAAGTTACGAGTTTAATACAACTAGTTTTTGTGGATTTTTTCGCGCATATTAACTTATTTTATATACCCGGCGTTTCGAACACTTTACATCACCCAGGTCATGGGGGACTGAGGTGTTCGACGTCCCAATGTCATAGTTAACCACGGCTACCTCTAGAGTGCAGTCTGCTAATGTGTAGTGTTCGCGTAAACATAAGAAATCAGTTACGAGTTACTTTCGTTTCCCAGTTATTTTTGTTTTGGTATTTTGCTTGGTTTGTTGTTATATAATTGTCATCGTTATCGTTAACGTTAGTTTTTATTGTTGATTTATACTATCTAACGACATAATGGTCAATAAAATAGGTAGTTTCTTATCAATTTGGAATTGCCTAAAATGACTAATTTATATAATACTTTTTCTTCTTAATTAGCCCGCAGTAGTACACAGCTGGTCATGGGTCTCTCCAATAATAATAATAATAGTAATTTATAACCCTCTGAACCCTCTCAGCACCTTACAGGAGGGTTCGGGAGGATTTCAGCTCCGGAAAGGAGGTACAAAAGACCCACCTTTTCTATATCTTATGGAATTGCTAAACATCAGTTGTGATTTTAGCAATTCTATTAGAGTGGAGCTGGGGACGGATAGTGTGCGGTCCTCCATGTCGAAAAGGGTAGGGTTGCTAACTCTGAGGGCACCCTTTCCGAGGCTGAAACATACCGATACCTATACCGTATGTCACAGAATATCGGTATCGATGAGGCGGTGTGAAGCAGTCAGTTTGCAATGTGTTTTATGCACGCTTGACCAAAGTGCTTAACAGCCTTTTGTCCGGTGTGAATAAGACACACGCATGTAACGGTTGGGTCATGCCTGTTCTCATATATACCTTTGGCATACTTGGGTGGACTCAAACTGAACTTAACGCCCTGGATAGAAAAGTCCGCACTACTATGACGTCCCATAGGATGCATCATCCAAGATCGTCGATTATGAGGCTGTACTTGCCGCGGAAACATGGTGGGCTTGGCTTTTGCGCGTTTACCATGCATAATCGCGAAGTGTTTAGCCTCTTCTATAGGGACGTCATTTTTGTGATAAAGGACTTACCTCTATCCTTAGCCAACGAGCAATGGCAAGACCCGCAGTACAGAACACTTCCGACCGGGAGACCGTATGGAAGGAGAAGGAGCTCCACGGGAGGATCTACAAAGCTCTACATGAGCCTTTCGTAGACAAAGTTGCCTCCCTCCACTGGCTACGTTTTGGTGACCTTTTTGGGGAAACCGAGGGTTTTGTCTGTGCGATACAGGACCAGGTTATTAAGACCAACAACTATCGGAGACACATCCTAAAGGATGGTGCCGTCGACCTCTGTCGAGCTTGTCGCTATCCCGGTGAGTGACTTAGGCATGTCATCTCCGGTTGTTCGGCGCTTTCTAACTCTGAGTACTTGCACAGACACAATCTAGTAGCCAGGATTCTACACCAGGAGTTCGCTCTAAAATACGGTCTCGTGGATCGGAAACTGCCTTATTATAAGTACTTGCCGGAAGCCGTGCTCGAAAATGACCGCGCCAGGTTTGGGACGGGCCATCATCACAAACAGGAATATTCTTGCGAATAAGCCTGATATTGTGCTGATGGACCGGGCACAGTCAATATATTTTGGTCTGTCGACCATTCGAAAATTCGAACCATTCCGTATGACGAGAACCTCGTGAAAGCCGAAATAGATAAGCGCGCAAATATATGGACCTGGCTCACAAGGTGACCGAAATGGGGTGGACTGCCGACTGAAATTATACCTGTAGTCGTTTCTACGCACGGGTTAATCCCAGTCAGCTCTCGGTCATCTGAGGCTACTGGTACTCCGTGACGGACCGCTCCAGCTCAAATGCAGAAGGCGGTGCTCCTCGATACCACCCGTACCGTCCGCCGGTTTCTTTCCCTTTCCCCAACCCTCGGCCGTTTGGTCTTCTGCCGAGGGCTTCCATCTGGTTGGGTTTTTATTTATTTATATTTTTGCGTATTTATTTTATTTTATTGATATTTATGTATGTTTATCATTTTATTTACAATTATATATATATATATATATATATATATATATATATATATATATATATATATATATATACAGCCCTACTAGATGAGAAAACTTATATACCCCAAAAATAGTAATTATAATAATAATTTATTACTGCATAACAAGGAATTTACCTAAAGAATATATTAACATGTATGTCCAATATACATTACTTGTAAGATTATATTAGAACCTTTTAGATTATAAATTATTAAAAGTTCTGTACATTCTATACTGGGTTAAGTTGAGATAGATCAGTATACGTCATGATAGTTTACATATACACATGACTTAATATTCTAATTTTTAGTAGTAAAGGTATTAATTTTAAACTGCCGTCTGTTTGTCAGTCTGTGCTGCCATCATTTTCTTATTAATGGCATGCTATAAAGAACATGTTTACTTTATTTGTAGAGTCCTTTGCCACCTGGTGCACTGTACCAAATATGAACTGTCAATTATCGACCACGCAGACCTAGAAGATAGTGAACGTATTCTAGAAATTTTGCCATCCAAAGCCTCCATATTTCCTGATAGTATTATTGATATGTCACCTGAGTCATTCTATTCACCATCAATAATAGAAAATTCAAGAGAATCCTCATCTATCGCGATACCTGTAAATGGACTTAAGACTAAGAGCATTATAAGCCCATACCTTCCCAGCAATTTCGTTTTCTAGTCCAAATAGTTACATAAACGTTAGTTTAACTGTATCTGATAATCATACCAGCGATTGGCCTTATATAGAAGATACTGATTCTGCAGGCACCAATACTGACTGAATGAAAACATGGAAGGACATAGAATAATAATTAGTAACAATGGAAAAATACATCCTGCCCTGGTCCTGAAAGCTGCCGTCAAAAATGTTATGATAGGATATCAGAACCGAAAATAATTTTGAGATGTTTTGAGGATTGGCAATCATTCACGACAATGGGACTTTATTACTAAGTACGTTATGAAAATACCAAAAGTGTTTAACTGTTTTCTGAAAATTTGAAGCGGTTTATACTATTAAATATTATTTACCATGGTTGGAATTAAATGACAATGCAGAGATAAGAATATCTGTTTGTAAAACAATGTTTCTTAGAACCCTCTCGATAAGTTTCAACTTTGTTTATATACTCCGCTTCCGTGGGTGTCAAGAGGCGACAATAGGAAACAGGCAGGAGATGGGCAGGCATCTTTCTGATAACAGCAATATTAAAATAAAAACTGCGGTTACCAACCCGCTCGCCAAGCGTGGCAACTGGCAAATATCCCCCATGATGAGAGTAACGGTGACGGCCCCAGTCCCCGGTGGCCCCGCTATTCCTGGCTACGGTGGCGACCATGGTAACGGCGGGCAGGGGTGCTAATAATCTCCGGTGGAGGTTCGGTTGCCACCTAAGACGACTCGACCTGCCAACATACAACGCACGCACCCTGAGGACTGACGAGAAGATCCTGGAGCTGGAAGAAGAGAGAGAAGTTACGCTGGCATATTATAGATTATCCGAGATACGAAGAGAAACGGTAATCCTCGAATCCGGCAACTTGTTCTATCACCGAGGGCGACCATCTGTCCCAGGAGGTGTCGGATTTATCGTCCACGAGTCTCTCGTTAACATTGTGAACATTGTGAGCGTGTCAACGAGGGTTGCGTACCTTATACTCAGAATCACCAAACGGTATTCGCTGAAGGTCATACAGGTTTACGTACCAAACTCGGCACATCTCGATGAGGAGGTGGAGAAATGTATGAGGATATCTCTAAAGCCATGCATTCCTCCAAAACCCACTATACGTGTTAATGGAGACTTGATGCAAAACTAGGCACAAGAGAGAACGGTGAGCTGAAGGGAAATTTGGAATAGGGCAACGGAACCCAAGGGCGAGCAGCTGGCCAACTTCATGGAGAAAGAGGACTCTTTATGATGAACTCTTTCCAGAAGCGGCCCCACAGGAAATGGACCTGGTCGAGCCCCGACGGTTCGACAAAAATGAGATTGAATTCATTATGAAGACCAGACGACAACTGTTCAGTGATGTCTCAGTGATCGCGAGGGTGAAAACTGGTAGCGATCACCGAATGGTTAGAGGTACACTGAACCTAAACGTTAAGTTGGAGAGGTCTCGTCTAATGAAGTCACGCTCCGGCCCCCTCTTTCTCTAATCCAAAGTCCCAAAACTATTCAGCTCGAGTTACAAAACGGCTTTCAGTGCCTAGAAGACTGCAATAAAGTGGACAATATAAATGATAAGCTCGTGGAAACTGTCGATGCGGTCGGAGCTAAGTTCTGCAAGACACAACACAAAACAATATACAACATGTGTACAACTATGAAGACGATGCTGATAAATGGATTAACATAAATAAACGGAAAACACACGAAACAAAAAAAAAAGTAAAGGTGGATCTGCTTCTGTCAGTGCTTATGAAAACCCTGCAATTGACAAAATAAACACAGAAACCTTATGGATCTTTGTAGAAGTCACGTCATATACCAAAAGAATATAATTTATTCTATAATAGTCTGATTACAGGCAATATTAATAATGATGAGTCTGACTGTGATTAAAACAACCTGATTCATCTACTCAGATATTGTTTTTCGTGAAGATATTTTATTTTATTGAATTTTACTAACAAAACAGATACTTCCAAAAATTCATTGAATTAAGAAGAGGAATGACGATTTATTTTGTTAATTAGTTTTAATACTAAAAAGATTAAAATTTTGTTTTCTACCTTTATGCGTGGTTTATTGCAATGTTTTATGGAAGGTATAAATACTTTAACCGCTTGATTATGACTTGAATAAGTTTTAATAATATAATAACAAGAAATAAAGTTAATTTCTTTTATATGAAAATAAACAAGCTCAAACCTTGATTATTTTGCAGATATATCAATTACTGCTACTTCATCAAACCAATTTGACGCCTCCTCTGTGTACAACCCTACCCTGCTGTATATTACCCTCCTTAGTGATTGCTTGCATTATAATTATTTTTCCTAATTCTAGAGGATATAAATTAACAATGACATGAGGTGTATAGTTGCCAGTGGGAGCTGGTATAGGTTGATATTTCCGGAAGGTTAAAATTGTGTGATTGGTCCGTCAATTCATGACTACATGGTATACAAACACAGAGGAGGCGTCAATTTCATAAAATTTTGATCGAAGGACACTTACAGGTAAGTTACTTTGATTTAATTAATAATTGTTATATAAAGTACCCTGTTGATCGATGTATTCGATTTTTATGAAATATTTCATTGAATTTGTACAGCCGTTAAAGTTTGATTGAAGGACAAACATATTTTCACAATTGTAATATTAGAATTAAACGTTAGCACTTACCTAATGTGTAATCTCACCTGTGTGGCGGCAAGATAATCCCTAACTCCATCCCGTTTGTGTCATATGTAAGAGATGACTGAGGAAATGCGGAAATATCTCATCGTAGATAGTAATATAACCGTCTCGTTTAAGCCAGACGTAAAATACTCATACCAGCTATGGAGATCAGCGTCAAAGTTGTGAGTCATCTGGTATTGAATCTATGTATGTAATATAAAGTTAAAGTTTGGAGATTTTTGATTCATTCGTATCGGAATGTTTCAATGCATCAAGTATTTTTCATGGTATTTTCTATCGTGTTTAAAACCCTTGTCCATTTTATATGAATTCCTAAATGCCTTGAACTATTATTATGACTCTGTTTTCAACTATTTATATCGAAGAATGTTGTAATATTATTCTAGAAATAGAATAAAGAGAATAGAATCATTTTATTTAATAAAGATTACAAGATTCTTACTGAAAGTCATTTGCTTACCACTGGTTCGGAAAAATCCTCTATCCTGGGGAGAACCTGCAGGAAACCCAGTGGAATTAAAAAATTACTATACGAGTATGTAGCAATTAGTATTAAAACATTTAGAAACAGCATGGTAGCGGTCACGTCATTACCAGTGGTTATTATGAATCATCTCACATACACACACACGCATGCACGCACGCACGCACGCACGCACGCACGCACGCAGGCACGCACGCAGCACGCATCACGCTGGCACGCACGCACGCACGCACGCACGCACGCACGCACGCACGCACACACACATCCTCGTAGGAGTAGTCAGAATAGTTTCCTAAATAATTGATTTTCATAGCGGGAAGTTAAAAAACCCTAACGATCATAGTACCCTAATCTAATACTGTTTGTCTTGACTCCGGATTCTTATGTATTCCTACGTATAAGTATAGGGATACGACTTTACGTATTTTTCGAGGCACGGGGTGAAACACCGCAACTTTTTTTGACTCGGGGCTATTACCTACTAACAGACCTAGTGACAAAAACCAATCGACCCGGGATTCAAACTCAGGACTACATGATCAGGAGTCGCGCTTCCGACCAATAAGCCAACAAGACAGTAATACAGTATAGCATAAATATACAATATATTATATATTAAACACAACATTTTTCGCAACACGAACATTTTAGAAAAGTTGTATCTACGCTACGTCAAACTTCCACAAACTATCATGTTTTGCTCCGTTCAAAACTCTCTGTGTTATAAAATTGAAAACAAAATATTATGTAGTTTGAGTACATCTTATAAGGTATATAAATATATGATTTGTTATTTATAAAACTCTAAATAATATATGCACTCTTATACACACAACACAACAGTCCCATACCTCCATGCTACAGAAGATCACATGTTTTTCGTAATTTTAAGAGGCTTTAGAAGTAGGCAAGTGATCACGCACATTACATCTACATTTTAGTAAATCATAGACTTCCAGTTCTCACGATGGTTTGCTATGTAATGAGAATTGCATGTCCAGAAAAATCGAATTTACATTGTTACAAAACGTGGTCTGTGAGGGCTACTTTGTTCGTGCTGTTATACAATTAGAGAAACCTCATTTAAAAAGTTAATGTAAGAATGTTAATTTGTTGAATTATTTAAAATTAAAAATTTTGTACAACTGACTTTAATGTACATTATTAAGAATACCTCAAAACTATTGGTCAGATCTTGATCAAATTTATATGGGACCACATGAAGCACCAGCTTTCAAATAAATCGAAATCGGTTCACCCAGAAAAAGTTATGAGGTTACACACATAAAAAAACATACAGTCGAATTGAGTACCTTCTCCTTTTGAAGTCTGTAGAAAAAAGTTTTCCTAAATTATCGTAAAGTCGTGTTCCTCGTGGATTGGGCGAACTGCGTTTGTTCGTTGAATAAATGTGGCTTAACATTTTCGTTTCTTTCGTCACCAGCAGCGGCGATGAGGTGCGTATTTAATTCTTTTAGAAATTTAAAGTCACACAAATAGTAACCTAGTATATTTGAGTACTTTCCAACATTTGTCTTCGCACCCAGGGTTAACTTCTTTAAGTTATTACGTTTCAGTTTATAAATAAATACATATTTTAATATGTATGTATAATTAAGATGTGGTATAGTATAGAGTCAATGTGTCGAGATAAAAAATGTTGACACGCTGAATTTCATTGTTTTAGTTTTATTGACTAAGGGTTAGGGCTGCGGCTGATTAATTTATTTTTCCCATATACTTAATAACTGTTGCTATTAGGCGTACTGCTAACACAGACACAGACACGTGTCTGTGTTAGCAGTCTTAGTATGGTAGCGTCGTTCTTTTCATCGCATCGTATTCGCGTAGCGGTCTTTCAAGACGAACGTCTTCTTTATATTTTTGGGATTTTTTTTTATAGAATAGGGTAACAAACGAAAAAAAGACTAAGATGGAATGCCTCGTTTCCAGTAAAAAGGGTCCTCTACATTCACCATACGAAACACAGCATCATGCAATATTTTACGACGGTATTCTGAGCGAGGTCCTACCCGGTCAACCATAATATAACTGCAGCGTGGTTTCACCACAAAGCTTCAATCACCGTCAGTCATTTCACTGTGGGTTTATTTTTCGAAAAACGGTAAGGATTGATAAGATTGGCCCCATACATTATGAATTTGAAGTTACGAGTTTAATACAACTAGTTTTTGTCGATTTTTTCGCGCATATTAACTTATTTTATATACTCCGGCGTTTGAACACTTTACATCACCCAGGTCATGGGGGACTGAGGTGTTCGACGTCCCAATGTCATAGTTAACCACGCTACCTCTAGAGTGCAGTCTGTGAATGTGTAGTGTTCGCGTAAACATAAGAAATCAGTTACGAGTTACTGTTTCCAGTTATTTTATTTTGGTATTTTGCTTGGTTTGTTGTTATATAATTGTCATCGTTATCGTTAACGTTAGTTTTTATTGTTGATTTATACTATCTAACGACATAATGGTCAATAAAATAGGTAGTTTCTTATCAATTTGGAATTGCCTAAAATGACTAATTTATATAATACTTTTTCTTCTTAATTAGCCCGCAGTAGTACACAGCTGGTCATGGGTCTCTCCAATAATAATAATAATAATAGTAATTTATAACCCTCTCTGAACCTTCTCAGTACCTTACAGGAGGGTTCCGGGAGCGGATTTCAGCTCCGGAAAGGAGGTACAAAAGTGACCCACCTTTTCTATATCTTATGGAATTGCTAAACATCAGTTGTGATTTTAGCAATTCTATTAGAGTGGAGCTGGGGACGGATAGTGTGCGGTCCTCCATGTCGAAAAGGGTAGGGTTGCTAACTCTGAGGGCACCCTTTCCGAGGCTGAAACATACCGATACCTATACCGTATGTCACAGAATATCGGTATCGATGAGGCGGGTGTGAAGCAGTCAGTTTGCAATGTGTTTTATGCACGCTTGACCAAAGTGCTTAACAGCCTTTTGTCCGGTGTGAATAAGACACGCATGTGTGTCTCTTCCCCTCGGACCGCGTATGCGTATAGACGTGTGTTACTGTGCAAGTTTAAATTTAAATTTAAATTTAAAAAATAAATTAATTTAAAGAAATAATTTTGCTACCAAATTCCGTGCAAGTACCAGGCACTCATAACGCGTGAGAAGTTGACGGTGCGTCCGAAACTCCGAGAAACGCAGAGCAACGCAACTGCGATAACCACAGTTTGTCTACGGGTGGTGCTTATCTATCTTCATTCATAACTGCAGACATCGCACTTACGTCACTAAATTTTTCGCTTGCCATAATTCATAAGCGCTAGCGATTTCAGTTAAAATTTTGAGGCTTGGTTTAAGGAAAAAATATATATATATAATTAAACTTCTATTTGATTTAAAGATTGAAAACGTTGCTATATATTAATTCTATGATGGATAAATCTGTATCAGATACGGAAATTAATGTTTTGTCCACTAATAACAAGACTCCACCTAATTATGTATTTCAACGAACCAAGAGGACTAGAGAAGAAATGGCTGATTCTGTTAGTAATCAGTTGGCTGATTTCAAAGAAGAAATTATAAAAATTATGACACTATTTACAACAAAACAAGAAAATGAATTTCAACGAATTAACTCAACACTGAAAGAAATCCAGCAGACAAATATTAATATAGAAAGCACGATTGCCTTTTTAGCTACTCAAAATGAAGAGTTTAAAAGAAAATTGATCAGTTAGAGAACCAGGTGAAGGAGGATAAGTATATCACAATTTTGGAAAATAAAATTGAGGAAATTCAAATGGAAACCGGAAAAGTAATATTGAAATAAAAATGTTCCAAAGAAAATAATGAAACAAAGAAGACCTAATTGATATGGTTGTGAGTCTATCACAGAACATTGGTTGTAAGGTTGATAAATTAGATATAAAAGATATATATAGAGTACGTGGAAAAAATCTGAAAACTAAATACACCGATTGTTGTAGAAACTGGTTCTACGATTCTTAAGACTGAAATCTTAAAAATGGGTAAAGCTTTTAATATAAAAAACAAAAGTAAGCTGTGTGCTAAGCATCTGGGCTTTAAAGTACAGGAAGACACACCCATCTTTTTATCAGAGCACCTTACTTTGAAAGGATCTCGTCTACACTTCCTTGCCAGAGACCTAGTTAAGACTAAAGCATACAAATTCTGTTGGACTGCATATGGCAAAGTATACGTAAGAAAAGACGAATTTTCTCCTATAGTCACCATTAGAAGCGAAGAACAGGTACACCAACTTCTTTTAGACAAATGACTAAGCCATTTGTTAAATTTTTTCTTACCTAATCTAAAATTAATTCCCTTTATTTTTTTATTGATGTTAAAATTCTGTTTAATAATTTCAAAGGTGTTCTATCACTTTTTATTATTGTCAAAACTAATTAACTTTGCATATGTTACTTACACATCTTGCAGTTACACACACTTTAATAACACTATTATGTATACACTACACACATTAAATACACTATCAAGAAAATACAATGGAAATGATAACTTAGTTCAGCTTAACGACATAAGTATAAATATAACTACACATATACTAGCAATTCAATCTCACATATTTCGTTCAGTATTAGAGAAGACGTCTATAGTAGGTAGAATATTAAATGAGTGAGACCTTACAAAATATTGAAGAAATAGACAATTTAAGTATAGCACGTAATATTGAATGTGATACCTTAGAGTTTGCTACTCATTTCAAAAGAAAACAAAATGACCTCACTATTATCTCACAAAATATAAGAAGTATCTATAGTAACTTCAATGACTTTTTAATAACTTTATCTAGCTTCGATTTTAAATTAGATGTAATTATTTTAACTGAATGCAGACTAGACAGTAACAAGCCTATCCCACAACTAACTGATTACCACTCCTACTCTACTACATACCAGCTAAACCAGAATGATGGGGTTACTGTTTATGTAAATACTTCATTAAAAAATAAAGTAAAAGAAATAAAACTGGCACAGGCGTCTTGCATTCAAGTAGACATATCAAATAATATATTCTTATGTATCTATCGCTCGCCATCAAATACAAATATAGATAATTTTTTAGCTTCTCTTAGTGCACATCTTGAGACAATATCAATGCATAAAAATATAATAATAGCTGGGGACATAAATATCAATATTAGACCTAAAAATATGGAGCCATCGCAAGATTATAAGAATAGAATGAGTTATCTTAACATGTTGGCAGAATTTGAAATACTTCCGGGACATATGCTACCCATAAGGAACCTCAACTGTTTGGATCACTTTATGCTCAAAACAGACAGTAAAAGGATCTGCCTTTCATAGCAATATTACATACCACCATTACAGACCATTTTACTACATTTTATGCTTATCCAAAATTAAATATAATCAATTTTCAAATAAAACTAAATCTATACTAGACTACGACAAAGCTCAAAATATCTACAAGAAAGTAATCTGGCTAAGTTATTAGAATGTTATGACCCTAATGTATTAACTGACCTTCTTTGCAAAATATAGCTAATTCTATAAAAACAATATTATTACTATTGAAATTCCGAAGAGTAAACGTATCATAAAACCTTGATTACAACTGGTATTCTTATGCATAAATAATAGAAATAAGTTACAAAAATTTAAGAAAAGACCCACACAATGAAATTTTAAAATAACATACTTAAGATATAGAAATTACTGCAATAATTTAATTAAAAGCTGAAAAGAAGATATGAAAGAACAACTTGCTAAATCAGTTTCAAATAATAAGCTACTCTGGAAAAATATAAAAAATATAACAAACTCGAACCAATCGAAAAGCCAAAACACAGAATTATTAAATACTAAACCCACCCCTACCGAAGCAGCAAATTCTGTTAATGAGTACTTTGTTAACATTGGTAAACAACTTGCTCAACAAATTAAAGATATTGCCTTGCATGACTCATATAACCTTTCTGACACACTGCCTGTACTGGGAAATTCCTTCACGCTCCTTGACACAGATCATGATGAAGTGGATAGAATCTTGATGAGCCTAAAATCTAACAGTGCACCGGGTTGGGATATGATTTCAACAAAGTATTTAAAATTTGTAAGATATGAAGTCGTTCCTATTATAACTCACCTTGCCAACCTTTGTTTTAATAAGGGGATATTCCCTACCCTGTTAAAGCAATCTATTATTATTCCGGTACACAAGGGTGGAGATAGGACGGAAGTGAATAATTATAGGCCCATATCCATATTACCTAGCATATCAAAAATTTTGGAAAAGCTTATTAATAATCGTTTAGTAAACTTTTAAATAAATATAATATTTTGTCTCCTTCCCAATTTGGATTTAGAACGGTAAATCCACAGAAGATGCTGTAACTTCTTTAAGCTCGCTAATAATTGAAGAAATTGATAATAAAAATAAATGTTTAACGGTGTTTCTTGATATCAAAAAAGCCTTTGACACCGTTTCTGTCCCTATCCTAGTAAATAAATTGGAAAAGGTTGGTATAAGGGGCACCATTAACTCTTTAAAAGCTACCTCTAATAGGAAACAGAGAGTAAAGTTGGAACAGTACTTAAGTGAAGATGCAGAAATAACATACGGAGTTACACAGGAAGCGTTTTGGGCCTACATTATTTCTTGTATATATCAACGACCTTTGTAGCCTAAAATAAAAACGCAAAATCTTCTCCTATGCTGATGATACTGCAGTTGTCTTCTCTGAAATTCCTGGGAAGCTGTGAAAATAGTGCCGAAAATGGAATGGTTCAAATAGCTACTTGGTTAAAATATAACTTGCTCTCGCTGAACACAAATAAGACTAACTATATATGTTTCAGTATCTACAATAAAATCAACCTGATGACAGATTTAGTATAAGGGTTCATGATCACCATACATCGTGTCACAGCAACACCCAGGATAGGAACTGCAACTGCCCGATCATTAATAAAGTTACCCATACAAAGTACCTGGGTGTCATGATTGATCAGAGACTGTCCTGGTACCACAGCTTGAGCAAGTTGCCGGAAGAGTCAGAAAGTTGATTTGGGTCTTTAGATCATTAAGGCATGTGGTTCCAGGTAGTAATAAAAAAAATGGTGACCGGGAAACATCAAGAACAATTTTGAATGAGATATATATCGCCTTGGTTCAATCTGTCTTGAATATTGCATTCCTGTTTGGGAGGTGCGGCAAAACTAAGTTTATAGAAGTTGAGAGAGCACAACGTGCGCTTATTAAAGTTATGAACTTCAAAAATATTAGATACCCCACGGAAAGGCTTTATCTCGATAGTGGGCTACTTACGGTAAGGAAACTGTATATAAAACAGATCACACTCAATAAACACAAAAATTTACCCTACGATGCAAGTAAAAAAGGAAAAAGAAGAAAAAATAATGTAGCTACGGTACCCCAAACTAAAACTAAGTTTGCTAGTACTCAATATAATAGTCGCTCGTCTCAAATTTATAATAAAATCAATAAAGAATTAGATATTTATTCGAAACAATATATCGAATGTAAAAAGGTAGTACAAAATTGGTTAGAGTCACTTAATTATGAGAACACTGAGCTGCTTTTACATACAGTAAAATAGTACACACACATACCCACACACACACACACACACACACACACACTCATACACACACACACACACACACACACGCACACGCACACACACACACACACACACACACACACACACACACACACACACACACACACACACACACACACACACACACACACACACGCACGCACGCACGCTTTCGCATACATATAACAAATATCATAATCTGAAAAGAAAACAACTGTAAATACTCCCTTTTAGTCTTTAAGTTTTTCTTTGTAATATCATATTTCATAATGTAAATAATATAATATAATATATAGATATTGATATGGAAGAGCGGATTCACCTGGTACAGGCATTATTTGCTTAAAAGGAGAATCCGGCCACTAATGTTTGTAAACCAATTCTATTTGATGAAATAAATTTTATTATTATTATTATTATTATGTAACGGTTGGGTCATGCCTGTTCTCATATACATTTGGCATACTTGGGTGGACTCAAACTGAACTTAACGCCCTGGATAGAAAAGTCCGCACTACTATGACGTCCCATAGGATGCATCATCCAAGATCGTCGATTATGAGGCTGTTCTTGCCGCGGAAACATGGTGGGCTTGGCTTTTTAAGCGCGTTTACCATGCATAATCGCGAAGTGTTTAGCCTCTTCTATAGGGACGTCATTTCTTGTGATAAAGGACTTACCCCTCTATCCTTAGCCAACGAGCAATGGCAAGACCCCGCAGTACAGAACACTTCCAACCGGGAGACCGTATGGAAGGAGAAGGAGCTCCACGGGAGGATCTACAAAGCTCTACATGAGCCTTTCGTAGACAAAGTTGCCTCCCTCCACTGGCTACGTTTTGGTGACCTTTTTGGGGAAACCGAGGGTTTTGTCTGTGCGATACAGGACCAGGTTATTAAGACCAACAACTATCGGAGACACATCCTAAAGGATGGTGCCGTCGACCTCTGTCGAGCTTGTCGCTATCCCGGTGAGTGACTTAGGCATGTCATCTCCGGTTGTTCGGCGCTTTCTAACTCTGAGTACTTGCACAGACACAATCTAGTAGCCAGGATTCTACACCAGGAGTTCGCTCTAAAATACGGTCTCGTGGATCGGAAACTGCCTTATTATAAGTACTTGCCGGAAGCCGTGCTCGAAAATGACCGCGCCAGGCTTTACTGGGACCGGGCCATCATCACAAACAGGAATATTCTTGCGAATAAGCCTGATATTGTGCTGATGGACCGGGCAAAGTCAAGTATATTTTTGGTCTGTCGACCATTCGAAAATTCGAACCATTCCGTATAACGAGAACCTCGTGAAAGCCGAAACAGATAAGCGCGCAAAATATATGGACCTGGCTCACGAGGTGACCGAAATGGGGGGTGGACTGCCAACTGAAATTATACCTGTAGTCGTTTCTACGCACGGGTTAATCCCAGTCAGCCTCTCGGGTCATCTGAGGCTACTGGTACTCCGTGACGGACCGCTCCAAGCTCAAATGCAGAAGGCGGTGCTCCTCGATACCGCCCGCACCGTCCGCCGGTTTCTTTCCCTTTCCCCCTAACCCTCGGCCGTTTGATCTTCCCTGCCGAGGGCTTCCATCTGGTTGGGTTTTTATTTATTTATGTATTTTTTGCGTATTTATTTTATTTTATTGATATTTATGTATGTTTATCATTTTCATTTACAATTACATACCCCAAAAATAGTAATTTATAATAATAATTTATTACTGCATAACAAGGAATTTACCTAAAGAATATATTAACATGTATGTCCAATATACATTACTTGTAAGATTATATTAGAACCTTTTAGATTATAAATTATTAAAAGTTCTGTACATTCTATACTGGGTTAAGTTGAGATAGATCAGTATACGTCATGATAGTTTACAGTAATATTACACATGACTTAATATTCTAATTTTAGTAGTAAAGGTATTAATTTTTAAACTGCCGTCTGTTTGTCAGTCTGTGCTGCCATCATTTTCCTTATTAATGGCATGCTATAAAGAACATGTTTACTTTATTTGTAGAGTCCTCTTGCCACCTGGTGCATACTGTACCAAATATGAACTGTCAATTATCGACCACGCAGACCTAGAAGATAGTGAACGTATTCTAGAAATTTTGCCATCCAAAGCCTCCATATTTCCTGATAGTATTATTGATATGTCACCTGAGTCATTCTATTCACCATCAATAATAGAAAATTCAAGAGAATCCTCATCTATCGCGATACCTGTAAATGGACTTAAGACTAAGAGCATTATAAGCCCATACCTTCCCAGCAATTTCGTTTTCTAGTCCAAATAGTTACATAAACGTTAGTTTAACTGTATCTGATAATCATACCAGCGATTGGCCTTATATAGAAGATACTGATTCTGCAGTAAGTACTCCTAATCAGCCAAGCAATCGACCCTAGCAAAGTTCAAATATTAAAAAGGACAAGGGTTGCTTCAGGAATAATTTGAGCAAGAATGGAAGGATAGCCAAAGAAAATACAAAATTAATAGAGGTATGAGTACACCAGTAACAATGGAAAAATACATCCTGCCCTGGTCCTGAAAGCTGCTGTCAAAATGTTATGATAGGATATCAGAAGAGAACCGAAAAATAATTTTTGAGATATTTTGAGGATTGGCAATCATTCACGACAATGGACTTTATTACTAAGTACGTTATTAAAATACCAAAGTGTGTTTAACTGTTTTCTGAAAATTTGAAGCGGCTTTATACTATTAAATATTATTTACCATGGTTGGAATTAAATGACAATGCAGAGATAACAAGAATATCTGTTTGTAAAACAATGTTTTAGAACCTCTCGATAAGTTTCAACTTTGTTTATACCGCCCGCTTCCCGTGGGTGTCGTAAGAGGCGACAATAGAAACAGGCAAGAGATGGGCAGCAGCATCTTTCTGATAACAGCAATATTACAATAAAAAAACTGCGGTTGCCAACTCGCTCGCCAAGCGTGGCAACTATGGCAAATGTCCCCCCATGATTAAAGTAACGAAGAGACAGCCCCCAGTCCCCGGCGGCCCCGCTATTCCTGGCTATGGTGGCGATCGTGGTAAAGGCGGGGCAGGGGGTGCTAATAATCTCCGGTGGAGGTTCGGTTGCCACTTAAGACGACTCGACCTGGCAACATACAACGCACGCTTAGGGTGACTGATGAGAAGATCCTGGAGCTGGAAGAAGAGATAGACAAGTTACGCTGGCATATTATAGGATTATCCGAGGTTCGAAGAGAAACGGTAATCCTCGAATCCGCAACTTGTTCTATCACCGGGAGGCGACCATCTGTCCCAAGGAGGTGTCGGATTTATCGTCCACGAGTCTCTCGTTAACATTGTGAACATTGTGAGCGTGTCAACGAGGGTTGCGTACCTTATACTCAGAATCACCAAACGGTTTTCGCTGAAGGTCATACAGGTTTACGTACCAACCTCGGCACATCTCGATGAGGTGGAGGAAATGTATGAGGATATCTCTAAACCATGCATTCTCCAAAACCCACTATACGGTGTTAATGTGAGACTTCGATGCAAAACTAGGCACAAGAGAACGGTGAGCTGAAGGTAGGAAATTTGGAATAGGGCAACTGAACAGGGGCGAGCAGCTGGCCAACTTCATGGAGAAAGAGGGACTCTTTATGATGAACTCTTTCTTCCAGAAGCGGAAAAAAGACTAAGATGGAATGCCTCGTTTCCAGTATAAAGGGTCCTCTACATTCACCATACGAAACACAGCATCATGCAATATTTTACGACGGTATTCTGAGGTAGTAGTTTCTGAGGTAGGTAGTTTCTTATCAATTTGGAATTGCCTAAAATGACTAATTTATATAATACTTTTCTTCTTAATTAGCCCGCAGTAGTGCAGCTGGTCATGGGTCTCTCAATAATAATAATAGTAATTTATAACCTCTCTGAACCCTCTCAGTACCTTACAGGAGGGTTCCGGGAGCAATTTCAGCTTCGGAAAGGAGGTACAAAAGTGACCCACCTTTTCTATATCTTATGGAATTGCTAAACATCAGTTGTGATTTTAGCAATTCTATTAAATGGACCTGGGGACGGATAGTGTGCGGTCCTCCATGTCGAAAAGGGTAGGGTTGCTAACTCTGAGGGCACCCTTTCCGAGGCTGAAACATACCGATACCTATACCGTATGTCACAGAATATCGGTATCGATGAGGCGGGTGTGAAGCAGTCAGTTTGCAATGTGTTTTATGCACATTTGAACAAAGTGCTTAACAGCCTTTTGTCCGGTGTGAATAAGACACACGCATGTAACGGTTGGGTCATGCCTGTTCTCATATATACCTTTGGCATACTTGGGTGGACTCAAACTGAACTTAACGCCCTGGATAGAAAAGTCCGCACTACTATGACGTCCCATAGGATGCATCATCCAAGATCGTCGATTATGAGGCTGTTCTTGCCGCGGAAACATGGTGGGCTTGGCTTTTTAAGCGCGTTTACCATGCATAATCGCGAAGTGTTTAGCCTCTTCTATAGGGACGTCATTTCTTGTGATAAAGGACTTACCCCTCTATCCTTAGCCAACGAGCAATGGCAAGACCCCGCAGTACAGAACACTTCCGACCGGAGACCGTATGGAAGGAGAAGGAGCTCCACGGGAGGATCTACAAAGCTCTACATGAGCCTTTCGTAGACAAAGTTGCCTCCCTCCACTGGCTACGTTTTGGTGACCTTTTTGGGGAAACCGAGGGTTTTGTCTGTGCGATACAGGACCAGGTTATTAAAACCAACAACTATCGGAGACATATCCTAAAGGATGGTGCCGTCGACCTCTATCGAGCTTGTCGCCATCCCGGTGAGTGACTTAGGCATGTCATCTCCGGTTGTTCGGCGCTTTCTAACTCTGAGTACTTGCACAGACACAATCTAGTAGCCAGGATTCTACACCAGGAGTTCGCTCTAAAATACGGTCTCGTGGATCGAAACTGCCTTATTATAAGTACTTGCCGGAAGCCGTGCTCGAAAATGACCGCGCCAGGCTTTACTGGACCGGGCCATCATCACAAACAGGAATATTCTTGCGAATAAGCCTGATATTGTGCTGATGGACCGGGCACAGTCAATATATTTTGGTCTGTCGACCATTCGAAAATTCGAACCATTCCGTATGACGAGAACTCGTGAAAGCCGAAATAGATAAGCGCGCAAAATATGGACCTGGCTCACAAGGTGACCGAAATGGGGTGGACTGCCGACTGAAATTATACCTGTAGTCGTTTCTACGCACGGGTTAATCCCAGTCAGCCTCTCGGGTCATCTGAGGCTACTGGTACTCCGTGACGGACCGCTCCAAGCTCAAATGCAGAAGGCGGTGCTCCTCGATACCACCCGTACCGTCCGCCGGTTTCTTTCCTTTCTAACCCTCGGCCGTTTGGTCTTCCTGTGAGGCTTCCATCTGGTTGGGTTTTATTTATTTATGTATTTTTTGCGTATTTATTTTATTTTATTGATATTTATGTATGTTTATCATTTTCATTTACAATTATATATATATATATATATATATATATATATATATATATATATATATATATATATATATATAATAACTAGATGAGAAAACTTATACATACCCCAAAAATAGTAATTTATAATAATAATTTATTACTGCATAACAAGGAATTTACCTAAAGAATATATTAACATGTATGTCCAATATACATTACTTGTAAGATTATATTAGAACCTCTAACTGTTAAACTAGGCAGGGCCTGTAATAAGTCATAACATACATACATAATACATAAACACTCACGCCTGTCACCCAGAGGGGTAGGCAGAGACTACGGACTTCCATTTGGCACGATCCTGACACACTTCTCTCGCCTCCTTTACATCCATATATCTACGCATATACGCTCGTCGGTTAAGGGTACCCCTAATTTGGCCCATTTTCAATATATCGCCAATTTGGTCGATAAACCTTCATCTAGGGCGACCCATCCCGTACTCTTCCGTTCATTTCTGCAACATAAATTTGCTTTGTCACTATTTCCTCGTTCATTCTTTCTACATGACGAAACCACCGAAGCATTCCCTTCCTAATACTGGTCACAACGTCATCTTGCAAACCACACTTTTCTCTTATCACACTATTTCTCACCCTGTCATTCAGATTCAGCCCTAGCATACTCCTTAATGACCGCATTTCTACAGCATTTATTCTACTCTCATGCTTCTTCTGCCAGACCCAACTTTCACTACCATACATTAAAGTAGGGACTAACTTAATTAAAAATTAAAATTTTGTACAACCGACTTCAATATAAATTATTAAGAATAACTCAAAAACTATCGGTCAGACCTTGAACAAATTTATATGGGACCACATGTGAAGCACCAGCTTTCAAATAAAAAAAAAAGAATAATCGAAATCGGTTTACCCAGAAAAAAGTTATGAATAACACACATAAAAAAAAGAACATACGGTCGAATTGAGTACCTCCTCCTTTTTGAAGTCGGTAGAAAAACCAAGGCGCTCTTCACAAAAGCAGTGTTAGCTAGAAAAGTACAGGTGCGTGTGCGTGTGCGTGTGCGTGTGCGTGTGCGTGTGCATCTGCGTGTGCGTCTGCGTGTACGTGTGCGCGTGCGTGTGCGTGTGCGTAAGCAATAGTCAAGCTCTTCAGTTTCTTCATACGTGAGATTTTAGCCAATTTTTTACTTTATTTTTATTTATTTTTTTTTCGTTTTTTTTCAATTTTTGTAGAAACACTGGTTAAATTACCCGCAATCGTCAATATGCTTGCCAAGCGTGACGATAAACGCAAATACTCCCCAAAAAGGGAGAGGATTATTTCTAGCAGTGGACTTATAAGTGGTGGTGATTATGAGTCCCTGAAAGATTATTTTTAATCTTTCTCTTTTCATCTCTTGGTGGTTCTTAACGTTTGGAAAATTATTCCCAATTTGTGAAGAATAATCATTGCTGAGAAAAAATAAAATATATGTCTCTTTTTACTTTTAAAGTATCCAGTTACATACGTCGGGTGACAGGAAAAGCTCACTAAGTACAAAAATAGAATTTTTTTTTTACACTAAGTACATTAAAATATCAACCACTTTTCCAGGTAAAAGTCATTATATCCATAGGTGCATTACTTTACGGAATTCCAAGAAGCAAACATCACTAAATCCAAAATAATTGTTGAACTCGGCAGGTAAAAATTCACTTAGACTTAATTAGTTTTACCTGGCAACATGTAAATTATTAATTAAAATGTACAAACAACTTTACTGAAAATGATAGAACTAATATTTGTACAGTTTACTGGGGTTTTAATAATTATTCCAAGCTAAACAGATTATTTATTAAAATCTGTACAAATTAATAAGCTAAAACGTCGAATTAATAAGCTAAAACGTCGAAGGGTTGATGAAAATAGCTACAAGGCCCGCAGTGTGTCAAAGACATATAGCTTGCAAAATAAGAATGGAACCTATAGGGTATGCGATAAGTTTATCCAGGCTACTTTGTATGTGTCAAATGGACCGATAAACTCATCAGTTAAAAATATAAGCTGTCTTGGGTACTTCTCAGGTGAAGACAAACGTGGAAAAAAATCTTGTGTGGCGGCGCTGTCGTCGCGCCACAAGCGAAATACATCGAAGCCTAAATCACGCTATCAAAGTTCCGAATTAAAAACAGTATATATACAATAGCTCCGCAAGAACGCAGAACACTCTGTAAAGCAGAACACCTTGCCCGGCGGGAGATCTCCCCTTTTCCTTCAACCCGCAACAGTGGTGACCAACCGACGTGATATGAACACGCAACCAACAGCCTTCGGAAAACTACCTTCAAATCCTCGTCATCGTTCTCAAGTACCCCATTCATTCGCTCCCGAGCAAATATTCAGTCTTCAGATCCTGCAAGCCATCTAGCTTTACAAAGGTTCATCGCAGCACTATAATAATGCTTCCTGTTCCTTCAAGCTACTCTCTGCGCTACAGTGTTTGGCACGGCTCTGAGCCTTACTGCTTGCCTCTGCTTCACGGCACTCTCGCAGATTACTTGCCTTCTTCTCGACTCACCGCAGACTACAAGGCAATTCCCTGGCACTTGCACATTCGTCGACATCTAGACTGAACCATCGAACTCCGGTCTGAGCAGTGGGTGATGTGGCGGCGCTGTCGTCGCGCCACAAGCAAAATACATCGAAGCCTAAATCGCTCTATCAAAATTCCGAATTAAAAACAGTATATATACAATAGCTCCGAACTACCACTTGGAGCGTTGGCCGCTCCCCGGGCCGAACACCTTGCCCGGCGGAAGATCTCCCCTTTTCCTTCCACCCGCATCACTTAATTATAAAAAAAAATCAATAATGGAATCTCACTATGTACATAAATCCTCAAAAAATTATACTTGTAGAGTAACTTTTCCATTTCCAAAATGTACAGCTTGTACAAAGAGGAGCTTCATGGAATGGATGACAATAATCATAAACCTGTGAGTGAAAAAACTTAACCGTCGAATATTTTGGGAAAATTACAATTATTCATTTTTCAAACCTAAAAAAGACTTATGAGCCACATGCTCCAGATATGAACAAGCTTCTGTTAATGAGAAAAGGAACTTGGAATTTGAATATACTTTACACCTCATCAGAAAACAGCAATGTAATGAAAGTAAAGAAACCGACAACTGTGTTCCTTTGATCTTCAGAGTGTGCTGCAGTTGCCTTATTCCAGAGTGTCTTTATTTTATTACTTTAGGAAAATTTGTGTCTACAATCTTACTATTTACGTTGGACAAGGAGACACAGCTCACTGTTTTACTTGGAATGAGTTACATGGGAAAAGAGGGAGTAACAAAATAGGCTCAATATTGTACCATGTTCTTAAATCGCTGCCTCCCGACGTTTCAGAAATTTAACTATTTTGTGATACATGTGGAGGACAAAATCGAAATCAACAATTAGCTGCAAGCCTGCTCTATGCTGTACAAACTTTAAGTACTTTAAAAACGATAGAACTCAAATTCTTAGAGTCAGGCCATTCTCATATGGATGTGATTCGATGCATTCAGCTATTGAGGCTTCAAAAAAATACAAATCTGCTTTCACTATGAAAGAGTATGTAGATATTTTTGAATCTGCTCGAAGTCCTGATGATCACAAACACAGAACAAATGGTGCCCACAAAGTGCACTTGCACAAATTTACAGATTTCTATGATTTACATGATTTAGCATCTGCTACAATAAAAAATAGAAATAAAGATGAAAATTGTGATTTAGTATCGGGGTTAAAGATAAAATGCATAAAATTTCAAAAAGAATACCCAGACATAATGTTTTATGGATATCACCACAACTCTGACTATAAAAAGATTAATATTGCCGGTAAAGGTAGAAAAAGAAATTGTTCAGTTCAAGTAAAACCTGCTTATAAAACCATGATACCGATATCTGAGACCAAAAAGGCTGACATTGTTAAGCTTGCAGACGCTGGACATATAACAGAAGAAGTAGTATCGTGGTACAAAAATTTAGCATCTAATAAAAAGTCCACCCAAACTGAGCGTCTGCCAGAACCAAACTGTTCAGTAATAAACCGCAACTCACAAAATGTATACCGAGGCACAATGATCTGCTGCGATCTGAGCGCCAGTTACACCTGGTGGCAACATTGCGACGTAACATGCGTTCTAATAATCTGTGGATTAAATGAAACTAATTTTTACGGATTATATCGCGTTTAATTTTACATTTTAATTCCCGACGTTCCGGGTGCTTTACAGCACCCATGATCACGGGGGGGATTGAGGTGTTTGACGTCCCATTGTCATAGTTAGCCCAGCTACCTTCAGTTTTTTGAATATTAACATCGGAGCATGCACCGTCTACAACGACCTTGACACTCCGATCAGCAAGAAAGCTGGTGATCCAATTGCACAATTTCTCGGGAAGCCCATACGAAGGGAGCTTCGAAAGAAGCGCTTTGTGCCAAACCCGATCGAAGGCCTTCCCTATATCCAAACAAACAGGATTCTACTGCCTCCGCCCATCTATAAGTCAGGTAGACCAGAAGATCACTAGCTGATCGACCCCGACGGAAACCGTATTGGCAGCCACTAATCAGCTGGTGATCCTCAAGGTACCGCATGAGCTGGCAGTTTATAATGGATTCCATTATTTTGGAGAACAAGGATGTGATTGCGATAGGCCTGTAGTTGGACAGGTCTGAGCGGTCGCCATTTTTAGGGATCGGGTGGACGAAAACCGTCTTCCATAATTTCGGGACCACGCTTAGGCAGTAGGAGTACCGGAGAAGACGCGTTAGAACCGGTGCCAACTCTGGAGCAGTCTCAGCACAATTGGAGGGATTCCGTCAGACCCACTCGACTTGTGAATGTCCAGAGAGAGGAGTGCTTTGCGAGCCGAACGCTGTGTGAATCGCAATTCCAGCATGGAGCACGCACACCGCAGGATGGTTGGCGGTGTGTTCCCCCCGTCATCGAGAATCGAGTTTGACGCAAAGAAAGAGCCTAGCAGATTGGCGTTCTCCTTTGCAACATGGGCCAGTGAGTCATCCTCCCTGTGCAGAGATGGAAGAGATGGCTGACAGAAGTTCCCTTGGACAGCCTTGGCGAGAGACTAGAATGCACAGATTCCTGCAGGAAGGCGAACTAGTTTCTCGCCAATTCTGCCTATGTGCTCTGACTTTGCCTTGGCAAGGACTCTTTTGAAGGACTTGGAGGCGGAATTATACTTTTTTTAAGGGTGCTGGTGCATAAATCCCGGGACGTTGATACGTCAGCCCAGGCCTGGTAGCACTCCTGCTTATAGCGTGATGCTATTTTACAGGAGCGACTAAACCATGACTGAAATCTGCCTCTGATGGGCACCACAGGGGAAGGAATAAAAAGTTCCATATCCTGAAGTACCACATCAGCGACAGTATTAGCAGCAATGTTGGGATCGTCCGGCGAGAAGCAAACCTACCCCCAAGGGTAGGATCCAAAGAAAGTAAAAAGAACATTACTTTTTAGCACATAGTTTTAAATACTATATATTACGTTATTAGAACACAATTTTTAAAAAATGACCACGATTCTTTTAAAGCTTTATACAAAGTAAATAAACACGAATTTTTAGTTTAAATGTTTGGATTACAAATACAAATATGTCTTTAAACTAAACAGTTATAAGTTAAATATATAAGTAAAAACTCATTTACTATTATATCATTGTTATTCGGTTCCATTGCGGATATTCTCATTTCTAAGTCTATAACGCAGAGAAACTTCGAGCATAGCCCTCTCCATAGCTCACTAAAAGACCTTGAGCTTTCTTATACGATAAGCAGTGAAGGACCACGTCTCAGATCCATGTTTCAACACTGGCAATACCCACTGGTTGTATACTTATATTTTTAAGTAAACGAATAAAAATATAATTTATGTGTGTTAGTTCGATTCCCGCCTCGGGAAAATATTTTTACAAAAATTTAATAATGCATTTTTAATTTTCATAAAAACCGGGTCCAAGACACTTAAGCATTTTTCTCGCTATTTCTCATTAAATAAATTAAAGCAGTTCGGGAGCGCTTTTTCCTCAGACTTGCTTAACAAAAATTTATATTTAAAGCTAGCTGAGAGGTATAGCCTATTGCTAGATAACTTATACTATTTTTCATGAATCTGGCTGGACTGGTAGTTCCAGAGATTAGCGTGTTTAAATAAGCAAAAAAAGCATGTGTGCAGATCACACGCGGTAGAAGTGAAACCTTCAAATGAAATATATAAAACATAAATATTTCGCATCATGTGATTTATTTAATTTGATAATTTTCAACCATAAATGCGGCATAAAATATAAGATAAAATTTAAATTTTATAGCAAATAAATGTTACAATCCTTATTTTTAGACATGTGGTATTAATTAAATCAAAAGAATATTTTCTTTTGACTAAAATTGCTTTGTAGCAGCGATGTCTTCTTCATTCTATAGGTAAAGTAATTTTATCGAACAAAAATTGATTGACTCTCAAGGTGGCCCATAAATTGGTAAGAAATGAAATCGTGGATTGATAAGAATGGTTTGGATGTGATCATTTTATTCAATATAAGTAAATTTATTTATTTGATAATATTTTATTATTAGACTTCTAAGTTATATTAAACATCTAAAATACCGCACACAGAGGAGACAGATAATAGGAACACTTTATACTGTTATAGCTGTGCCCCGTGATTTCACAAGCGTATATCACGCGTCTGAGCCGCGCGACATGATATACCTCGCTTATAGAGGCGTTCGATTCTCATCGGGTGGCTAGGCGTCTTTTAATTATCTCTTAAACTATGCGTCTAAATAACATGCTATAAAGAGCAAAGTTTATCTTGTTTAAATTATCTTGATAACGAAGTACTTTCGTCCGTAAGGATAAATATGCCATGCCTAATAATAACGCTCATAAATCACTTTTTAATTTTCAATATTTTTTGTCACAATATACATACCTTATTATGGCTTATGTATAAGAAAAAGGCCTATATAGTATGCTCACTTTTTTTTAAGATGGAGGAAAGATCTATATTTTTGTAGAAGATTGTATTTATGTATCACTAACCATTACGCCAGCGCACGCGGATAAAGCAGTTCTTGAGCGCTTTTTCTTCAGACTTGCTTTACAAAATCAATATTTAAGGCTAGCTAAGAGGTTCAGCCTAATGCTAGATTGCCTATACTATTCCTGATAAATTTTGCAGATATAATTTATTCAGATATTTTAATGATGAAGCCAATTTTACAATAATCCACAAATATATATACAACAAATGGTATCAAGCACCCCACGCTATTTTAAAATAAAATGATCTTTTTATCTTAATCACTATTTTCTTATTTGAAAGTTATTGAAAATTATTTTCTACTTTTTAGTTCGGTTATCTACAAAAGCGTGTTTTTTTTAATTTTTTAAACTATTATTTATTTTCTATTTTTTAGTGCGGCTGACTACAAAAGCTTTTTTTGGAACGAAGTTCTTTACGCGGCTTACAGTAGATTATACTGGCAGAAATCGTAATTGTTTTATGAATTATTTGCAAATCCTGAGGATCTTGGCAAGGATAATGGGAGAAACTATTTAAATTATTGCATTATCATCGGTCCTTGATTAGTGTGCGAAGTTTCAAATCAATCCGACGTTTTGAAGGGGATGAAAATCGCATTCAAAATTCCGTTACATAGATACATACCAAGCTAATAAAAGCGTGTTAAAAACCTCTTCCGCTTTATTAGGCGCAAATTATATAGAAGCGACATAAGGCGAAGGCATGGAACAGGCGCGGGGCAAGGTTGGAACGGATAAAAGCGGCATGCCTGTGCCACACCGCTTGACACCGATTCACGACATGCCGCTCAAATACATTTTATATGAAAAAGTATTGAAGCGGTACCATTCCTGCGCCGCGCCTGTGCCGTGCCTTCGGCTTATGCCACTTCTGTATGTATTGCGTCTTATATTAGTATAGATTATATTTCATTGTATCGCAGGCTAAATCATATTGATATATGTTCGTCTCTTTTTTGTGACGCTCTTTCGTTTCATAGCGTTTCAAATCACAACGATACTAAAGAAGTTTGACTTCAACCATCGATCACTAATAAAAAACTAGATACACAATCAGTGACAAAAAATGTCCTTACCGAATGAGCGCCCAATCGAACATTTGGGTGCGCTTTTAATTTGTACGTAGCTTTGTGAATACAACTTTAGGAAATGCATTTAAGGTTGAATTTTCATTAATGTATTTTATTTCAACTAGTATTACGTCAAAACAATTGGAGACAGTTTTTAGAGAACTTTTGCATGGGATTGTGTATCTAGTTTTTTATTAGTGATCGATGACCTCAACAAAAAAAAACTCTTCCGCTTTATTATATTAAAATACAATTTAAAAAAATTAAATGTAATAAATACTATTTTAAATTATATCATTATGTGCTTTGACCAATATAGGGGTCAAAAAAGGAACATTACAAATGCATTACAATGACACATTTCTGCCAGTTCTGAATATATTTAAAAAAATATAATAATATTTTTTTAAATACACCTAGGGTAAACACATAATATGTTGCCTTAGTATAATTTGTTCAGTATGAAAAGTTGTAGGTGGTAAAACATAACTCTTGGACTATAGCTAAAAATAAAACATTATGATTATGTTTGTACAGTACTATAAATTTTTATACCTATTAAAAAAAATACACTCAAGCCTTAAAATATTTTAGCTGATAAGAGAGGGTTTTTTGTTATTTCCAGTTGTTATCTACAAGATGTTTCAGTTTTTCTCTGTTTCGTCTTACAATTTACCCAGAATGATAATAGGGGTAGTGGACATTCTTATGCCGCTCCTACACAACAGCATGGTAACTACGGCAAAATATATTCAAATTGGGGAGGCCAATATTCAGCGGAGGATTCTTGATGGGCTTTGGTTAGTGAATGAATGACAAGAGATGCAAGTGGTTTTAGGGTCAACAAAAACTGTTAAGTTTGAAATAATTATTATGCAAAAAGACTTATTTCATCTTCTGGTTACTAAAACCACAACCAGACAATGCGAACGAGTTAATGAAATAAATGAAACCGTTTATTTGTAATTCAAGTTTCTGAACTTAATTTACGTAATTTATAAACTGAATTGTGAGAATAATCGGCTTTTTATTCGTAATGACATTTTTAATTTTTGTAGCAACAAAAGTCAATGAGTCACATTCAATCCTAATGTTCGTAACGGACTACTTTCATACAAGAAAAGGAACGAACCGAGTCAGCTTTTTAGTTTCATATGAATGTTTTTCAAGCGGTGACCACCAATGAGCAGTATGAGTTTAAGCATTGGGAGAACGTTAAAATCGTCATCTCGTTTTTTTATAGTGCTTTAAAAAGATATACATACAAACCGCGGTAAGTCTGCAATTTGTGATCATATCCTTGACCATTACCGTTATACCCTATCAAATTTCACAACTGAACAAAGGCCTCACCCAGAGATAGCCCCATAAGGGCGAAAATTTGTCAAAGTCGCTACGCTTATCAGGCGGGTCGGCAACAGCAGTTTTTTTTTATTTTTAGTTGTTTTTATATGTTGTTATTATATGGGGTAGAGGATTTACTTACACTGCCAATAAACGGTCGATCATATCCTAGATGGCACAATCCTTGCGAAAGAACGTCAATTCGTAGCAAGGATGATTCGTGAGGCTATTAAAGTTAAAGAAAAAACTTCCTGCTTAAAATTCTGTAATAAATAACATTACATACAAACCCAAGCATACAACTGATATTGCAATACTTAAAATACAGTAACCTTATTTTGCGTAGATCGGACCAAAATTTGTAATTTAAAGGTGGAGCGACTACGGTTAAATATGACATTGGGACATCAAACATCTCTATTCCGTGACCATGGGTGCTTCAATGAACTCGATACGTCGGGGGGTTAAATTAAAGGCGATAAAATACATAAAACTAGTTTAATTAATTTTTGATATCAAAATATAATATTTTATATAAAAATTAATAAAATACATGCTACTTTATACATTTCGTAAAAAAATATTATATCAGTAGAAAAAGAAGACTCTTGTTTTCGTAATAAATTGCGTAGCACGCGAGCTATCCGAATTTAATCCCCACTGGCTTAACTGCCATTTTAGTCACAACTTTACTTTATGAATTGTATTTGTAATTGTTGTAATTAAAATGTTAAAGCCACGTTCTTGGCGGTAAAGAAAAACAGAGCGAGGTAATGTCTGTCTGTACCGGAATTTTTTTAAATATTTTGAGGACATGTGAAAGTTACAGTACAGTACATACTTATCCCACTGCAGTGCACAGACCTCCTCATTTCTGAGAGGGCGGTGTGTAGATGTATCGTGGATATCAAATGTCCTCGAAACATTATATTTCCCCAAACTCGCAGGCTTTCGCTCGATCTTTTCTTTCCCCTCCCGTGCACGTCGTAAATAATCCCTTTAAATTGCATTTAACAATTTCACTGGTGCCGGCAGGGTTCAAAGCGGGTTCCTCGCATACTGTTCTTACGGCGAATATTGAATGCCTCTGAGCTACTACGACTCTCGACGGCATGTAAAGACTACTAACTCACACTGTAGCAGTCTGGCAGACCTTTCCTACATTGATAAATCGGTATAAGATCAAAGGGGAACACAAAAAAGAAATTCAATCGAAATCACAATAGGTATTTTTCGTTTTTTTGGCGTCAATAACTATATTTTCTGTTTGTCGTTTTACTTTTGGAACGGATTTGTGTTGATTCAGGAATAAATGAGGATTTGAACAAAGTAATATCGTTTCATAATCATGTCATACTCTTATAAAATGTAAGCTAAATTTTGTGAAAGCTTTCCGGGCCATTTAGAGCAAAGTAACGATTGTTAAGAGTTGTAATCTGCAAATGTGAATATTAGTTAAAATAAAGTTTTATTTTCTTGACAACTGTTATATTTCTTAACTTACTATTCTTATTATTTTAATACGATGTAGACAATAGTAAAATTCTCAAGGATAATTTTGGAAAAAATTTGTACAATTATTGCCGTGTGGTGGCGCTATAGAAAATTCACCATCACATTTCGTCTCGTAGCTGTAGTAATTAGGTGATGATGGGAAATGCCATAAAGACCCCAAGGCTTTCGATAGACGGTAGTATAACCATCCGGACAATAATTGCTCTATGGTGGCGGTGTATGGAAATTTACAACATGACACGTGTCATTTCGTACCCGGCAGTGTAACCATCATTAGTAAAATATGCATACCGGCAACGGCAAGCAGCTTCAATGGAGCGGGACGTTTGGTACTGTGATCTTCAATCCGCATGTCATGTAAACACACGCCTGTGTGTCAGCCAAATTCGTAAAAGGAAAGGGCGCACCGACTGTGTGTAATATACACGAACCATTTCGAGCCACGTTCGGAGCCCTTATAGCTCAGAAAATATAACATTCACATACTTGTAATTTTACATACCTAATAAGCTTGAAAATTTAGAATCCTTAATTATATAATAAGCCATTATATTTTTATCAACCACCAACTGATTCCTGGCTCAATCATTGAAAACATAAGCCATTCCTACACTACAAATTTCAAGTTTCTAAGTAATCAGAAACTTGAAATTTGATATCAAAGTAGACCATTAGACCAAAGGAAAAAAAACTGAAAACAATAAATTATCTACATTCAATATCTGAGGCGTAGACAAAGTTATTGGTGCAGTTAGTTTCAAGTACAGTTCTTGAAACTAACTGCACTAATAAATTTGTCGACATTTAATTCTAATAGGTTAAATTTAAAATAGAAAACAGTGAAGCGAGAAGCAATAATAGGTAAGGAAAACGTTTATGATAAAAGGATAAAAATTATTTCCAAAATTAATAATGTCGCACCAAAAACATAATATGTAAAAAGAAGGTCAACTTCGGTAAAAACAACGTTTAGGATTGTCAGCTTCGTCGATAAAAGAGTTGCGATTTGGACAGGTGCCAAGCTCCATAGCACTTTTAAGAACATTGTATAATCCAATAGATCCTATCAAGATCTATAAATTATATACAGGTACAATATACCGAGATAGATAAGGAACAAAAACAGTTTTTAGTTTTCCAACCATCCATTGACGATAGATGGAGTTAAATATACGATAGAGAGATAAAGTCCGACAAAATGTTTTTGTAAGCGAACTTGATGGCGCTATTTTATTTAAGTATAGATATTTTTTATATGCTTTAGACATTTTTTCCTTAGATTTTGTTTGGCTCTTTCACCCTCCTGCCGCCTATCAAAATCTTTTAACATAATTAATACATTGGTAATGTTCAAATCCAGCAGTAGACTTTTATAGGTGATGAAGATGAAAATTTAAATATTTAAAATTTTAATAATAGATGGATTACATTCTGCGAACGTCATTATCGAAAATATGTTATCTGCAGAGATGGTTCTCTATCCCCCCACGATTTTTCGTGGATGATACTTCGCGTCGAAAGAGGTTGAATTGGATTGACCAACATACCTTATCTTAATCTAAAAGAGTCTAAAATGTTTTAAATCTTAAGTGCGCTACATAAAATACGACGGAGTAAAAAGTGTCTTAGCAACGAGATGGGGTTGTTTTCCACGAGGGAAATAAGAAAGAGTATACTTACAACGATGATATCGTTAGTAAGGAATAATATTTTTTCGGCTTACTAAGCCTAAATCATCCACAGAGCAGACGCAAATCTTTTATATTTCAAAATTATTAAATTATTATTGTTTCAAAATTAATTAAGCATAATATATTGCTCCTTAATTACTTTATTAGGAACACAAAAAAAATGATCTTTTAAAAATGACAGAAATAACACTTCCCAAACTTTGGGTTCACCGCCGATTATAATAGGACTTTCACCGAACTTCAGATCATCATTATTTATGATTCTAGATGCTGCTAAAATACATTTAAAGAACTTCGTTAATTCTCTGTAATCCCTGTTTCAGACTAAAGTTTCGATATCAGATAAAAGTGAGATAAATGGATTTTACATTCTCTTGTAAAACTAAGGCGTTACTTATATATCAAGGCTCTTCAGTTTAATTAAAAATCTGTTGCCACTACAATCATTTCATTAGTATTAGTCAGTATTAAGTCTACTTTTGGTTTCACATAAGGGAGAAATGTCTCGTAGTCGTCACGCTTATAAGTGATTTAGCGTCGTATCTCCCTCCTTTATTGCTGCTTACTGTTATCATTCTGGGAGCTTTACACTCATATTTTTTCTCCTTCCATATATTCACATATGCCAGTACGTGGTTGTGCCCCTCGGTGATGTAGCCATAGTTGTCATGGTGGCGTGTTAGCAACCATAGTTTCTTATAACAAAATTATTGATTGCAAATCGAAGTGCTGTTTTACTGTACTTGGAGCTAAATGAGAATGAGCCAACGCGCGTGAACGTGCGGTGGCTCGAAAATCGGTTTGGTACCGCTTAAGGAACTAAGCGCCGCCAAAACTTCGACGGAATCATAGGCATTTTCATAGTTCACATACGCAAGGTAAAGTGGTAGATTGTACTCTTCCATCTTATGTACAATTTACCGAAGGGTATTTATGTGGTATATAGTACTAAAGCCTTTTCAGAAACCAGTTTGTTCGTGAGGCTGAAAGTCGTCGAGTCTGCATGCGAGACGATTCGTAATGACTCTCGAAAACAGCACGTAAACGTGGCTCAGAAGGGAAATTGGTCGGTAGTTCCAAAAAAAATAAATAAGACAACTGCACTTTTGCTCCACACTTCGGGAGTAGTGCTACCATGGAGGACGGATTTGAAGAGCTTATGAAGGATTTCAAACACTAGTTTTCCACCCACTTTCAGGAGCTCCGCTGTAATTCCATCCTTGCCTGGGGCCTCGTCGTTTTTCTACCGACTTCAAAAAGGAGGAGGTACACAATCCGACTGTATGTTGTTTTTTTTTTTATGTGTGTTACCTCATAACGATTTCGATGACTTTTTATTTGAAGGCTGGTGCTTCTCATGTGGTTTCATAAAAATTTGATCAAGGCCTTCTCAACAGTTTTTAAGTTATCCTTAATAATTTATATTGAAGTCGGTTGTACAAAAATTTTAATTTTAAATTATTAAGGTCCTGGAGAGCCATTCTAATCTCGTTTAGACTGACGTCCGGGATATTATCGGAATAATGTTGGATAAAACTTGCTCTTGGATCGTTATTCACACTTGCTTGTGGCTCTAATGATGACGTGTACAGCAGTTTGTAGAACTCATAAACTTTTGAAAAAATTGTCATAACTGGCATTTACTGTGTCAATCGATGAGTATATATTTGATTAGCCGACTGCCACATCTATTTTTTAATTAACCAATTAATTTTTGACAACAATTGAATGAATATGTTGTCTTTAATTAATGTAACTTGTTTAATAAAAGTAAAAATAAATAAATAAACAACTATACCCTCTCACATAATTCATCATCACTATAGATGTATTTCATTAAATGTAATTCATAAAAAAGCCTAGCTAAGGGAAATTTGAAATAAAATGAAAAATATCCAATTTTGTAAACAGATTTTAACAATAATGAAAAATTATAACATGTACCTTAAAGAAAAACAAAATGAAACATTTCTAAAAGCATTGCCAGTAGGCCTTATTTTACTATGGTAGGGTCATAAAACCTACTGCTTTTACATACCTAAATAATCAAACTATATGTAATATGTTTCATATTTGTGATCAATAATCATGCCGTGTATAATGTAACTGCGTTTGCAAATCCGCTTGCAAATCTTGGCAACTATGGCAAATATCCCCCCTATGAGGCAATCTAAGGGGGAGGCCTATGTTCAGCAGTGGACTTGGAACAGGCTGTAAAGGTAACAATAACGGATCAATAATCACATGAATGCAGTAATTAAGACTTAAAACTCGCAAAAGAAATATTAATTGCCTCGCTAACCGCATTTAAATTTGTCAATAAGTATAATTCTCTGACAAACCAATACCCTGTTCGTGATTATCATGAGTGTGTTGTTTGTGTCTTGAGTTGAATGTAGGGTTGAGTTGAGTGTTAGGTGAGGTTGAGATGATAGAGAGGTTGATTGTTGGGTTGAGCGTCCTCCCAATCGAATTTCTGTCACAGCGGCCAGTCTCAACGGAGACTAGCCTATACCACCAAATATTATGTCCGCTGGTATTAATCTCACAATTATTTTAAACATGCAAGAATTTTCTCGTGTACCGAGGATCATAAACTTTACTGGGACATACATCCAGACCAATTATTCGTAGGCCATACAAATACTTGTTTAGTGCGGGATCCGAAACTGTGCCGGTACATCCGCCGGTACTCATTGCTCAAGCTACTGTGCCACGGAGCCGTCATGTGTCAATTACTATCAGTTTATATAATGACATTTACGCGAACACAACACATTTAAATAAAACTGTTTTTTTACGGATTTTATCTGCAAGACTTCAAGATACTATAAGTTCATACTACGTAGATCGGAACAAAAATTTATAATCTTAATCTGGTGATAGCCTTTGTTATAGCTATGATTGTGGGGACGTCGAACACCTCAGTCCTCCCCGTCACCATGGGTGCTGTAAAGTGCTCGAAACGTCGGGAATATAAAAAGAATTAATATTCGCGATAAAATCCGTAAAAACTAGTTTTATATAAATACTAGCGATCCGCCTCGACATCGTAAGGGTGATTTCTGGATTTCATCAACAGCGTCACTTACTTGGTCCAATTATTCACACATACAAAAAATTATATATATATATATATATATATATATATATATATATATATATATATATATATATATATATATATAATTATACATATAAACCTACCCCTTGAATCATTCTGTCTATTAATGAAAACCGCATCAAACTCTGTTGCGCAGTTTAAAAGATCTAAGCGTACATACGGCGGGTAGCGATTTTGTTTTATACTATGTAGAGACTAGCAGTTAATGTCTAAAGTGGTCTGCGAGTAAAACAACAACACCGCTCGTCAGTGCCTAGTTGCTTTGGATGTCTAGCAAGGGTTAGTTTAAGGCTACTAATATGCGACATTAGACACTTATTCCACACGATCAATTTGCACTGTTGTAAGAGACCGCCGCGGCCACTATTCTTCCTGATATTGCATCAGATAGTTCAGCACGATTTTTTTGCCCATATCACCTGGTGTTAGCACACACACTCAATCATACGCGAAACTCGAATTAAATTCGGCTGAATTTAAAACACACAGAAACTGTGAACTATTTCCGAGATAAAAATGATTTTATTGCCATTTCAGAGTCGAGGAAATCTCTGGATCAAATTTCATCATATTCGTTTAGCCATTTTAGTGTGAAGGGTGATATTATGTTAAATGCCAAATCGTACATTTTACTGGGATAAAAGTATCATTTCTGATATTCCAAGACCTACAAAGAAGGCGACATACTAAATTTCATCACAATACTTTCAGCGATTTTCGCATAACGAGATACTTACAGAAATACGCTTCAGATATGTCCCATAGAAACCGTGTATTTTCCCGGATAAAAGCCAATGTCAACCTCCAAACCATAAACAACGAGTATATCTATGGTAAAATTAAAAATAAACCATGTCAATCCATTGTTGAATTGCTACGTAAAGGAGGACAAACCAACTAACCAACAAATACACTTTCTCATTCATAATATTCGTAGGGATTATAACGGACTAAATCGTTAGTTTAGTGGTCGTAAGTGAGACTGCTGATCATAGAGTCCCGTGCCTCGTACAGCATATAAAATCGTTGGTTCCTGCGCCTGATCTTTCTCCGGTCATGTCGGATTACCGTCTCATCGGACTATGAGAGGAAGAGAGTGTTCACCTGTGATTGGGCACACTGGTGCACTATAATCCTGTCTTGCGTGGATGGCTAGTATCCGTTGAAACTGACCGCCGTGATTGAAACTCAGCAATATTTTTGTATAAGCAATAATTAATTTGCGCACATTATTTTCATAAACGCAATATGCTAATAATGCGGTTTCTATATCTGTGGTAAATTTAATTTGTCTGCTAAAAGTTTATAAAATTCTTTTATGTAAGGAGATATAATACAATTTTCAAACAAAAGATTGTTAAAAGAAACGAAATACAAAACACTTAAAGCTTAAAAGGGTGCCTCAATAAATATTATGTCGTGTACTTTAAGTTACATAATAGAAAAAAATCGCTGCAATTTATGAATATAATATTGGTCCTTACATATGAAATTGGCGTTTTGTACGGGAGGAATATAAAGACATTTTTTTGTAAAATATATTTAATTAATCAAAATATGCACCGTTGTTATCTATGCACTTTTGTAATCTCATAGGTAGTTCATTGATCCCTTTACTAAAAAACCATGGGGCGAGAATCAATAAACTCTTTGAAGGCGGTTTGGACTGCCGCATCGGAGTTAATTTTTTCCTTGTAAGAAGTTGTCCTAATTCCAGGAAAAATGGTAATCTTTTGGAGCAAGGTCCGGGGAATACGGTGGATGTCGCAGACATTCCAATTGTAGCTCATCTAACTTAGTGGTTGTTTGTTGTGCAGTGTGTGGTCTTGCGTTGTCGTGAAGCAGCAGTGGCCTAGAGCGATTGACCAATCTCGGTTGTTTAGCAGCTAGTTCTTCCTTCATAGTTTGCAATTGCTGACAATAGATATCTGCCGTAATCGTTTGGCCAGATTTTAGAAAGCTGTATTGAACGACACTCATAAGTAACTTTTCTGAGTCAATTTTCGTTTAGGGCAGGATTTGGCTGGGTCTCCAGGGTTCAGCCATTCCGACGAGTGCTTCCGATTATCGTACAGTATACACTTTTCATCACAAGTAATGATTCCGTTTAAAATCCCTTCATTATTGTGTCGGTTGAGCAAAGTAACACAGCAGTCGACGCGTGTTTGCAAGTTCGATTCATGAGGTACCCATCGTTCAAGTTTTTACTTTCCGATTTGCTTCAAGTGCATTATACAGTTTTATCACTTACCCCGAAGCCTGCAGCTATCTCTGAAGTACTTTGTGATAGATCTGCTTCCACAATAGCCTTTAATTCTTCTTTTTCCACTTTGGTCTCCGGCCGTCCACGGGGTTGGTTCTGAAGGTCGAAATTTCCAGAACAAAAACGTTGAAATCAAAAAGTACCGTGCTTTCTTTTGACACCAGCGCCGTACACATCATTAATCCTTCGAGCTGTTTCTGCAGCACTGGTGCCACGGTAGAATTCGTACTCGTAAATATACCGATATTTCATATTTTCCATTGTGCGGTAATAAGCGACGCCAAAGAATAAAATAATGAGTAAAAAACAAATGAATGACTGTTTGAAATGAAAAGTCAAATGTACCAGATAAATGAATTTATAAATTTGAATTTGGAATTCTTAACCAAAGAGGAGATATTTCAGATCAAAGTCGCCAGTACGACAAAACGCTAATTTCATATGTAAGGACCTAATATTTGTCACAGAGCATTGCGGAGAAACGTAGGTTTCTTCATATTTCCTGGAAGTATTTGCCCAAGTGCAATTTATCAAAGCTTCAATGGGTTTCTACTCTATGTTAGCTACAGTACGCTCTAAATAAAACTTCAACAGAATATTAATATGGAACTATGATTTAAGCATGGAACAATTGTTTCATATTTTACTTTGATTGTGTAACTCGGGGAATTAATTTCAAATGTATATTAAATATCAATTTCAAAACTTTAATTCAAATAATACTAGCGAATATTTGGTATTTAAAAGATTAGCTTTTCCTACAGCCATTACTCGACTTTCAGAAAAATCTGAGTAATGGCCTACCGGTGGCTGATTGAGTGCTAAAATTCTATCATCTTTGCAAACTATTATGTACATAATTTTTCATTAGTGAAATAAATTTATAAATTAAATAAGTTTTACAGTGTAATTAAATGTGTGTTAAGTAAATGTAAAAAATAAATAAATATATAATAAGGCGAACATTAAAGTTACAATATCAGAATCCTAAGTAACCATCGAAACGTCGATTGGATGCAGTTGTCTCTTGCGAGGATTTATTTGTATTAATTTGTTGAAGAAAAATCTGCTTAAAAGGAGATTAAGGTGTATCGATACTCTGGGTAGTGGAAATATATTTCAGGACCGAAAAAGAATGCCAGGGATGCTGCATTTTATTTAACATCCGGCATACATCCAGATGATGTTTGTATATGTGTAATTGACGATTTTTATAGTATAAGGGTGTCAAACGAGCACACAGTCCACCTGATGGGAAGTGGATACTCTTGCTTATAGACATCTTTATATATCCTCAGTTAAGAATTAAAATGCAGATGCGTTGTCACGGTTGAGGATGTCTAAGATGGAATGCTTCGAATGCGTAAAGGTACGAGTATATTGTGTACTGTCACCATCACCGTAACAGCCCATTAAACTCCACTGGTGAACATAGGCCTTCTCCATAAATTGCCTCATAGGGCGGATTTTTCTATAGTTACCACGCTTGGCAGGCGGGTTCGCAACCGCCGATATATATTATTTTGAGTTGTTATCAGGAAAATGCTGCTGCCCATCTCATATATATATATATATATATATATATATATATATATATATACTAGCTGGCAGGCAGACGTTGTATTGACGACCCTATGTCCTATAAAAACGCAATAAAAATATTGAGGGTCACTTATCGGGATAAAACAATCAAGTTCTCTCGTTAGACCAAACTGCACACAGTATGTAAAATTTCATTAAAATCTGTTTATTACTTTAAGAGTTCATCGCGACCGCCGACCAATCGCGTCGACTCCACATGATTAAATTATATATATCATACAAAGATATATATAATTTAATCATGTGGGAGTCGACGAAATCGAAGTGATGAAATATTGTGGAGATATTTGCCATAGTTACCACGCTTGACAGGCGGGTTGACAACCGCAGATATTATCAAGAAAATACTGCTACCCAACCCCTGTTGCCCTTTGTCGCCTCTTATGACACTCACGGGATAATATGGAGTAGTGGATTCTTTAACGCCGCTACTACACGGGCCGTTAGTCATTAAAACATCGAATCGTTAGAAAATTTTCAATAAAAATCAAATATTTTTATATAACTAACAACTAAACGAGGGTATAAAATAAAAAAGATAAAGAGGAATAATAATAATTTCAACCAGACAGAAATGGAACAATATAAAACGTGAATTAGTTATTGCACAAACTGCAAAAAACTAAATAATACAACCTCTATCAACTTTCAACACGTTTGCTTGCTTTTCTGTCCCCGGTGACCTTCAGGCGACGATCTAATTTATTGTGATCTAAAAAAAATATAATTGCCATTCTATTCTACTCTTTGCGAATGTTTTATGTCTTGTACTAAAATTTGAATTAATTTAATAAAATGAAATTGTATAAATAAGAAAAGCGTAAGCAAGAGAGTTTACTAGGTGGTAAGACTCGTTTTTTGCCTAGGAATCCGTCAGAATAGGTACTGCCCTCAAACCTATTTCTGCCACCAGAAAGAAGTCGATCAGAAAGAAGATTTGGGTCGATATTAGTTGGATTCAAATGGAAGCAGCGGGTACTGTGGTGCGGAACCGATTGTAATACAATTTTACAAACAGAGAGAGAGAGAGAGAGCAATGCCAGGAGAGATCTAGGTTGTTTTTAATTCGAAAAGCTTAAAGATTTTTTGAAAAATGAAAAATTGTTTTAAAAATGGTCTTAGATTATCTTAAATCTAAATAATGCCACGTTAATTGATCTTATCCAGGCGAACCTCAGGCGGGTAGCTAGTAATAAAAAAAAATCTAAGCCCAAGCAAACTACTGCGAAACTTCAAAATACTTTAAGCACAGTATGCTGCGTAGATCGGACCAAAATTAATATTTAAAAGTTGAAGGTAGCTTTCGTCAACTATGACATCAGAACGTTTAATACTTCAGTCCACCCCGTAACTATGGTCGCTGTAAAGTCCTAAACACATCGGGACTTAAAAATTCAACGCGATAAAACCCGTTAAATAAGTATTATTAAAATAATTTAAATAATTGTTATTTTCATATGCCTTAATTTACTTTTTATGGAATTTTATACTGGGTTAATAAATAATAGTAAATAACATTTTGAGATAAAATTTACCTTTTATATTTATATATTATTAAACACAAACAGACCGTAAAATTTTATTTATTATTATTCTTTCAATAATTATCACTCAAAACCTGTATTAAATTTTCATATTCTATAACTTAACAGCTAAAGTTTTCGTGGTAGTCTCAAATATTCTTTTTGTACAGCTACCACAATTAATTGCGACATTGGTTTGTGAAACCTCACTAATATTTTAAAAGTTCTGTGTCGGTGGTCAGTATTGGTTGAAGTGTAGACTTTAGACCGGCAGGGATATAAATATTAACATTATAAAAGGCTGGGTAATTTTATGTACATCCTTATTCTATAATGGATCTTTAGGGATCCGGGGTCACAACGGTTTTACAATCTGCGACAAGAAAGAAAATCGACATTGCCCTGACAATACGCATAACGACGATGACTGGTCGTGTTGTACGGCGTAATAGGAATGACTTTACGTGGTAGAGCTATACTGCACCTATATTATGGTTGTAGCCTGAATGGGTCGGCTCAACTAGGAAAGGACCACGCTATTACAAAATACCAACGTGAAATAGTAGCTTAAAGCTACCGTGTTTCGTGGGGTGAGTGTAGAGAACCGTTGGCCCTTTTCACTGGAAACGATTCATTTCATCTTAGGCTTCAGGAGTGACAACGCATGTGCATTTTGGTTCTTAATCTAGCATAGATATAGATATCTATGGGCTACAGCATTCACTTACTATCAGGTGTACTATGTACTCGTTTGTCATCCTTATTCTATAAAAAATACTTCTACTATGATATGATACTAAAAAGCAAATTACTACCATCCAAACGACGATAATGACAGTTGATGACAAGATGACGACAAAAAAAGGAATAAGCAGTGGTAGTGGGAATTCAGCACAGCTTTAGCTGTAATTAATCATACTTTTGCCTGAATCTTATTTTAATATTAAATAGAACGGACAAATTGTAAAAGTCTGTAAACTTTGTTCGTTGTTGTCGACTCTGCGAAAAATAAATGATAAGGCAATATCGATTTAAAGCTTCTGAAGATTTAAAATTAATGATCAAAATGGATTCGAGGTGTCATCAAATCAAACGATATCAATGAAATGCAAAACTAACGAATCCTTCAGAGACCTACAGAAAAGGTATTAAGAAACCACGTAAAATTCGAAGTAGGTTACAGTACACGAGACAATTCATAGAAATGCGTGGAAAAAGATGATGATTAAAGTCGAGTTTTTAAAAATTGAGAATGTTGTTGCTTGTATAGCGGGGAAAATTATAATATAGCAAATTCATGTCAAAAGAGAGAATTGCTTTTTTTAAGAATTGTGTTTCGATGCAATTCGTTTGATTACATCGAAGCTCGGAGTGACAAGTTCGTTAGTCTCATATTCAAGGATTGTGACTAAAGAGCGTTAAAAGTCCTATAAGAAAAAATTCAGAGGGTACGAAAAAGAATGCAAACGACATGGAACGAAGTTGACGTGTGTAAACTAATTGCGGGATAGCCCTGTTATAGGAGACGAATGATTAGTACAAGCGATAAGCGAAAATAAGTAAATCTATTAAATAACATACTAATGTCATACACTACGTGGTAGCTCAGGGGCTAAGCACTCGCTGTAAATTTCACAGTACGCGAGCAACCCGTATTCTATTTTCGCCAGGATCAACGCAATTGTTAATTGCAATTTTGAGTGCTGATTTACCTGTTTAATATGAAGGAAAACATCGTAAGGAAACATGCATTCAGACATAAATTCAGATTTCAGACAAAAAGAACTAAGAAAAAAAATTCAAATGCATATGAAGTTTGCCAAGACGCATTGGGGCAGCGCAGTGGGCATTTCCTTGCTCTAAAAACCCTCTCAGTAATGAGAGGAAGCCTGTGTCCAGCAGTGGGACGTATATAGGCTGTAACTTTAACTTTAACTTTTAAATGTTTACGTAATGTAATGTAATGTAAACAATGTAAGCAAACTGACTTACTATTGTGTAATCGATTAAGAATCAATGCAGATGCGTTGTAGCTCCAGAGGATTACGAATAACAGTACCAGTGACACTAAATGTGGTGGACCATTAATTTACTTGTCACTTCATTCTTATTAAAAAAATATAGCCATTCATCGGAATGATGCTCTGCTGCTGTCATACAAATGAATAAAGAGTAACTTACTTCTTTGTCATGCCACTTATGGTTATAGTTTACCTTCGGGTGCGCTATTATTTGTCGTTATATTTACATTACATAAAGTTTAAAACTACAAATGGTTCAGTGGCAAATATGGTGTAAATAGATTTTTTAACTTAAAGATATGTATTGTACTTTAAACGAAGAGATTGCAATATATTTTTTTAGGTTTATTTGCCTACACACCTTAAATATTCATCAGAAATTCCAACTTTCATTTCGGCTGACTACATAAAAAAATGGGAGTGAGGTAATCTCTTCGTCGTTATATTTTACTAATATTGCAAATTTTTATATTAGAAAATTAAGTATTCAAAATGGTCCTGTATAACTTTCATTATCAATTTATATTTCTAGTTATTTTTTGTAAAATAGAGTCAAAAAAAGAACTTGTGGTTTGAAAATTTACACGAGCTTAATGGAAGAAAAAGCTATAAATGGCATTAATTAAGCTTTTTCATAAAAAAAGCTTGATGAATGTCATTTCGAAATGCTTGAATTTTTTTAAATAAATGCACAAATTTTAAATGTCTTAACCTAATATATTTGTCCTGTATTGATAACACTGCAGCATCGCACTTCATTCATTTTTTTTAAACGGTAACTGTTAGGAAGAAATTATATTTAGAACCACCCCACCCCGGCTTTGAGCAGAAGTCAGATCTAATGAGGCCTTATTTAGATTTAAGATAATCATAAAAGTCCATTTAACAATTTTCGATTACTCGAAAAAAACTACTAGTTTCTGGCATAGCTCCCTATCTGTTCACCAGGTCATCACAAACGTTTCAGTCATTCCGAAGATTAGCACGGACAGACAGAGAGACAAAAATTTTAAAAATTGTTATTCATGTCTTCATATGATGCAAATAAATGGCAGATTAATATCTGTCAGACACTGTAATTTTATTTGTATGTGTCTAAGTTTTAACCATATTTTTTGTGCATGGGAGAATTCAGAGGATGCTTTGGGTATATATTGTGAAATTTTCAAGGCTTTCGACTGTGTTCACCATGAGACGTTAATCAGGAAGCTACAGTACTATGGTGTCAAGAACACAGCGCTTAAACTTATTTTTTTATATTTAATTAATAGAATGCAGAAAGTTATTATTATTGGTAAAAGTTCTTCCGGTTTACCTGTACTAATAGGTGTCCCTCAAGGCTCAATTCTCGCCCCTTTCCTATTTCTAGTGTATATTAATTACTTATTTATTTATTTAAAATCTTTATTGCACTAAAATGTGCAATTGGCGGACTTAATGCCTTTAGGCATTCTCTACCAGTCAACCACGAGCTAAGCAGAGAAACTTAAGCAGATGCCATAAAACTTGAGAATATATACGTGAATGTTAATATAAAAATATACATACCATACAAAAATAAATATTAATATATATATATATATATATATATATATATATATATATATATATATAGTTATTAAAGGAAAATGAAGTTTGTAGACATAACCGCTACCGTAGAAATGAAACGATAAAAAGAGAGACAAGATCTGATCGTACCCGATAAAAGAAAATAGGTACAATAATTGACATCAAACTCGCTCTTTATTTTTCGTCCCAAGCGGCCCTTTGGTCTCGATTTAATTTACTCACTCCCACGTTCAATACGAATAAAACAAGGGATTTTCATAGATTATCCATGTTTGTACCGACTATGCAGAGAAATAATTGCTTTATTTCCGCATTACGCTTTAAATAAGCCCTCTTCGTTATTTTATTTTTTAATTTCGCGTAGCTCGTGGCTATTTTGTATTCTACTCTATCAAATGTTTACATACACTTACAACATAAGAGTTACTGCAAAAATTTTAAATACATAATCAGAAAATTAAGACATATTATAATCGTTTAAATAATGAAAAGAATAAAACTTACAAGCTTTATTTTATTATAATACGAGTAATTAGTACTCTATTTAAATTCGGAATGACTAAACACATTTACAACTTTCAATATAATTTATCCTTTGATATTTTTAATGCATTGCATTAGCTTAATACATTGGATCATGAATGACAATTTGAATGAATATGATAGCCAACATGTCAGTTCTCTTTAATTTAATAATGTAGCAAAATTTTTAAATTAAAGAGAACTCTTTCTCAACCTCTTTCACTTACGAGATGAAACGCAAAATTAAACTTCTCCTACTTCATGTGTGACAACGCATTTTGAAAAAATACAATAAAATAGTATTAATCAAATATTGTTGTTTTATATTTTTAATAAAATCAGTACAATCAGCAAATCTACAATTCAAATAAATGTTGTGAGAAAACAAGACGATCGAACACATATCGGGAGCTCATTTTGAGGAAGTAATCAAATCATTGATTGATAAAAACTTTAAGAATCTTTACAATATACGGTAGCAAGATACGCGGAGTAACAGATGGAGAAAAAAGTCGAATATACACAGCGCCGATATACGCCGAGAAGTAGCGACCTACAAATGTTGTGTGGCAAGTCAACTAAAATATTCGCCGAAATTTATTGCAATGATGATAGAACGTCCATGTAAATTTTTTGCCCAGATAGTTTACCGATAATATGAATTCTGTTGGCTGATTATCAGGGTGGGTCAATCTTGCGTCCGTATACTGGACGCAACAAGTCGGTCGGACGCAACATCATCCGTAATTTCACCCATGTAGGACGCAAGATTACTCATGGGATGTATATATATATATAGAGAGAGAGAGAGATTACAAAAAAGAGTATCACATTCTCTTATGCCGTCATCACATAGTAAGAAAAATATATATTATGAATATAATGAAAGGAATATAATTACATACATAAACACTCACGCCTGTCACCCAGAGGGTTAGGCAGAGACTATGGACTTCCATTTGGCACGATCCTGACACACCTCTCTCGCCTCCTCCACATCCATATACCTACGCATATACGCTCGTCGGTTAAAGGTACTCTTAATTTGGCCCATTTTCAATATATCGCCAATTTGGTCGACAAATTTTCGCCTAGGGCATACCTTCCCGACTCTGCCGTTCACCTCTGCCACATAAATTTGCTTTGTCACTCTTTCCTCATTCATTATTTCTACATGACCAAACCACCGAAGCATTCCTTTCTTAATCCTGGTCACAACATCATCTTGCAAACCACACTCTTCTCTTATCATACAATTTCTCACTCTGTCATTCAGATTCAGCCCTATCATACTCCTTAATGACCGCATTTCTACAGCATTCATTCTACTCTCATGCTTCTTCTGCCACATCCAACTTTCACTACCATACATTAAAGTAGGGACTAACACAGCATTGTGAATTTGAATTTAAGTAAGGACTAACACAGCATTGTGAACGTGCCTTTTGGACACATTCTGACTTTCTACAACAGAGTGTAGAGCCCCATTTACTTTATTTCCTGCGTTCACTCGTCGTTCTATATCCTTATCATATCTACCATCCTGCTAAATACACATCCCAAATACACAAACTCATCTACTTCCTCGACCAACTCCCCTTCTATTCTTATTTCACATATCGTTTTACTTTCTTCTCTTTCAAAAACCATAACTTTCGTCTTACTTCGTTCACTTTCATTCCCCTATATTTTAATGAACTGTTCATTAATATAACCATCATTTGCAACTCGGCCGCCGACGACGCGAGTATGACTTGATCATCGGCGTACCGGCACCCATTCTTAACCCGCATTCTTCAACTTTAAAATTTTCCAAACAACTGTCCATAAACAGGTTGAACAGCCACGGGGAAGCCACACAGCCCTGTCTGACCCCTTTATGGATGCCAAACCAGTCCGAGTAAGCCCCATTGATCCTAACACAAGCACTGGGTCCCTATACAGAGACTTCAATGCCTATATCAACCAGCGCTCAACCCAAATGAGTTCAGTGTTTGCCATAACACATCCCTGTCCACTCTGTCATAAGCCTTTTCCAAGTCCACGAACGCACAAAAAACCTTTTGGGTTTTGGCCAAAACTTTCTCCGCAATCATGCGCATGGAAAAGACCTGATCCGTACATCCCATTCCCTTTCTAAATCCCGCTTGCACATCCCAAATTTTTCCATCAGTATTTATCCATATTTTTCCATAACTCTTTCAATTAGAACCTTAGCATACAGTTTTCCCACAATGCTAAGAAGACTGATACCACGGTAGTTTTTACAGTCTTGCTGCGATTTTTTTCTTTTATATAGTGGGACTATCACGGCTTTTACCAGTCTTCCGGTACACGCTTAAGTTCCCAACACAAATTAAACAAGGTGTACAGCAGGTCTGCCACCACTCCCTCTCCAGCCCTTAGCATTTTGAGTGATACTCTATCATATCCGGCTGCCTTACCTGCTTTCATACTTTTCATTGCTTTCATTATTTCATCTATACTTATCTCTCTATCTCTTTTCTCTTCTTTCGAATTTCTATTTCATTTAATTCAAACGTCTCATCACTCATAAACACGCTTTCAAAGTATTTCTTCCATCTCCTTAAACTCGACACTTCGTCATTCAGAATACAGCCATTCTGGTCTCGTATAGCATTAATTCTAGGCTAGTTTGAATGTCCCTGGCAGTTCTTACGAGTTTATTTCTTTTTATTATATTCTTCTATCATTCTTTTCCGTTCTTTCTTGCTTTTTGTTCTACTACTTTTTACTCTCTTATTTAGATGTCTAAAGACTGCCCTTTTCTTTCAATATACCGCTAGAATAACTAGCTTTGGTTGCTAGTAAATCTAGCCATGCTCTCTTCTTTGCTTCTACTTCCATCTGTACCTCATCATCCCACCATAAAGTGTTATTTTTCCTTTCATTCGTTTTCTCTTACTTACACCACATACTTCAGTAGCTGCATCCACCAAACCTTTGGCATTATACCACAGTCTCCAAGTCTTAATCATTCATACACATTTCATCCATACAACTTATATTTTCTCTCAGTCTACATTTGAACTTTTCTTTCGCACCTTCATCTTGTAACCTCTCTGTTTTTATACGCTGTAACGCAGTGGTAGACACAGATGTCCGATGCCGCCAACGTCTGAATAGACCATTAATTCGGCATAAGACCAAGTAATGATCCGTCCCTACATTGGACCCCCGGTAAACCCTTGTATATACCACTGCCCTCCTCATTCTTTCATCCACAATTATGAAATCTATCATGCTTCTATCACCACCTCTTTCCCATGCATACATGTGAATCTTCTTGTGACGAAAGAAAGTGTTCGTCACAAATAGATTCTTTTCCACACATACGGTGAGGAGGCTTTCACCATTCTCATTTATACTTTCATCACCAAACGTTCCCAATATCCTTTCATAACGAAGCCTCTTCATGCCAACCCTTCCATTAAAATCTCCTAATATAACAATATTTTCATTACCTTTGCGCTTCAGCATATCCCAACATGCAGCCACCATTCCGACCAGCACCCCGTGGACCGACACAAGCAGCATTGCGTTCATCGATGGGAGCTAGACCCATTACAGGCCAACAAGGAGTAGCTACAGCTACATCTATTCGTGCTCCTATTGTTCCTCAGGCTGGACGCCCTGCAGGCTACAAGTATACTGCTAACATGCGCAACCCGCCAGCTCCACAACCTGCTGTACACATACAAGGTCAAGAACCTTTAACTACAACTATGTTAGCTGCAGCCCCACTTCAGGAACAAAAGCAAATGCTAGGCGAAAGACTCTTCCCACTCATTCAAAGAATGCATCCTGACTTAGCTGGCAAAATAACAGGAATGCTCTTAGAGATTGATAATTCTGAGTTGCTTCATATGTTAGAGCATGGAGAGTCACTTAAAGCAAAAGTTGATGAGGCTGTTGCTGTTTTGCAAGCTCACCAAGCTAAACAGCAAGCCACCAAAAAAGATTAGGTGGTTTTGAAAAAAAACTTATAAGCTATAGGTTTATTTCTGCCGTTTTATTGTTAATTTTAATGCTTTGAACATCATATTTTTAATTTAGTAACAGTCCCGGTCATAAAAAAATTATAAATAAAAATTGAAAAATAAAAGAAAAAGTGGAATACACATTTCCAAAACATAACTTTTATTAGTGTTGGAAGTGTATTGCCGCAAACAAAAACATCGCAACTATAACATTTCTATACTTGATAATGTAATGTTACGGGGTACTTTTGACTTTCTACATTGACCAAGAAGTTGGATTTAAGTTTAGTTTCTTAAACTTTTTTTTAATTCTCAGTAAATGGAGTTGGCTTTTGTTCTTGTATTATCTTTTCTTTTTTCTTCATCAGATTTACATTGGATATTTGTCTACCTTGTATTGAAAACTTGGTCGCCAATGTAACTGATTGATTTATATATTGTTAAAATATATTGAATATTCAAAATATTGAATATTCATTAGCACCATCCTTACCATCTCCCAAAACTGCTCTTGGATATAAGTGGGCTTAGACATGTCTGGGGCGTAGACCCCTAGAACAAACAACTTCTTTAAGCCCACTTTCATTCTTATCCATAGCAGTCTCGGGCTTACACATTCATACTCTTTCACTATATACTTACACAATGACCCATTCTTTCTGAAAGGATGATACCGACTCCCTGGCATGCCCGCTCGGTCTCGTCTACACGAGACCAGTCCGCGGTATACATGCCATGTGTAGTGGCATCCTTTCCCTTCCGTTTCGTCTCATTTACACATAACACATCTATTCCTCTATCATACATCATATCGTATACTTCATCATTTCAATCAATCATTCATTGCTCCACATACATTCAGCGTAGCCAGACGGGCTTCTGCAATCCACTTTTCGCCCCTCCGGGAGACAGAGCGTAACGGGTGGCGAACCTCGTCGCTGGTTTTCCTCCTAGAGATTCTTCGCACCCCTGCCCCATTAAAGGGGCGCCGGGAACTCGGGGCCACTTCTTTTAGTTTGTGCCTCATAGTGCGAAAGTAGGGGTGGTATTTTTTACGCCGTTACCACACGACGAGGAGCCAAGTCTGTACTTTCGGCTTTGTCGCTTGTTTAGAACCACCCGGGGGACACGTGTAGGGTGGGCCTAGGATTAGGTGGTCGAAGCCTACAGACGCGAGCGACTCATCCCCCAGGAATATAATTATATGAATATAATTAACTTTTCATTTTTTACTTCTTTGAGTGGACCAAGAAATATTACAAGTTCAAGGGAACAACTAGAATGTCGTGAAAATGGTTGCATTAAATACTTCACCCTTATTTTCCCATAATTAGGGGTGAATTTGTTTATTTAATTTTAATAAGACCACCCCTGAAGTCTATAACCTATTAAATAAAAGAAGAATCGTTAATATCAGGTCAGCCATTTCCGGAAAATCGGTGAACGTACACATAAAAACTACATGTGTATATAACCTTCTAGTTTTTGGAACTCGGTTAAAAAGTTGACATTCATGTTCACCGAGTTCAAAAAACTAGTCTACTACTACGAGTATACATCGTCATAGAATGATTTTAAAATAATTTAATCACTTAAGTCTATATTCAGTACATTTCGTATCTTTATATCCTAACACACGCAGTTAAATACGTGCTTTGCCTACTCGCCAGATAACGAGAACTCAATTACAAGACGAGCACCAAATAGGGATAACTTGACAAGTTATTTAAGCAAAGAAAGAAACAAAATTGAATAAAATAATGTTTCTTTATCAAATTTTTGTAGCAAATGAACATAAGACTAAAGAATGTAAAACAAAAACAGTTATAATGTTTGTGTAACATTTTTACCGTTTTGGTATTTATATCGTCCGCCTGTAAGTGGATGACGTAGCTTAAAGAATAAAATACAGATGCGTTGTCTAAGTAATTAAAATATTTCGAGGATATGTGATGTCCGCCAACACACACTGGAACAGTGGACTAATTTCCTTTCAGAAATGAGGAGGCCCGTACCCATCTGTGAGATGTGTTAGGCTGTAACCTTTTTAACTTTTATTGACCGAAGTAATTAGTCTAGCATCGAAACTTACATACACTATGCACGTTTATATTAGCATTTTATTAATTGTGATAGATAATACACTACTAACTTTATGGCACTGTTAAGATACAACAAGTTTCTGTTTCAAGTAAATGCCTGTAGTCGTTGAAGTTGAAATTGTCTTTGAATACTGACTTAAAAACATTAAAGAACCTAAATGAGGGGACAGAGTGAAACTGAACTCGGAATAATCAAAAATTGGCAAGTATCTCTCCACAATATCTGTGGAAGGCATATGTTTAGCAGTGGACTTTTATAGGTTTTAATGATGATGATGATGATGACCAAGTTCACTATCATTTTTTAATATTAAGTTATCCCATACAGATAAGATCCAAATAGGATACAACAGCATCTTTTGGTGCTTCATTACGCATAGTCATACAAAATATCTCGGCACATAAGCATAATATGATCTATAGCTTCATATTCCGAAAGACTGAAGATTGTTCATCAACACATATGCCTAGCAATGGATTAAATTGTGTCTAATAATATCTAGTTATATTGCTTAATAGAAGGCAGGTATTTTTTCTATAAAGTCGAAAGATAACACACAGGGAAATAGAATAGAAAATGGTTATATACGTAATTGATTCTCTTTTATCCGTGTTAACTCATATCTTTAACTTCTCGTTGAAGTTTGGTGCTTTCCCAACACTCTGGCGTAAAGCCTTTGTCATTCCTCTTCCAAAATCCACCAAGTGCAGCCTTATTTTTCATTTTAAACCAATTTCTATCCTGCCGTTTTTATCTCAAGTTTTAGAAGCTGTTGCTAATAAACAAATTTCTATTTTCAAAAACAAGATTCTTTCATCATATCAGTCTGGATTTCGCCCTGGGCTTAGCACTACAACCGCCCTTCTCAAGGTCACTGAAGGTATTCGAGAGGGTATGGAAAATTCCAAATTTACAGTTCTTATTTTAATTGATTTTTCTAACGTTTTTAATACTGTCGAACACTCTATCTTGCTAGTTCTACTCTCTCACTTGAATATCTCGTCTTCAGCCCAGGATTGGTTCTCATCTTATCTTCGAGGGCGCCAACAGGCCGTGCGTTCTGGCCATAATGTTTTCAACTGGAGTCATGTATTAACCGCTGTCCCTCAAGACGGTATTCTCTCACCTCTTCTGTTTTCAATTTTTATCAATCTTATCACAAAAAAACCTCAAGTGCTTTTATCATCTGTATGCCGATGATCTACAACTATATGCACAAGCGGAACCATCCAATATTAATAATTCAATAACGTTACTAAACGAAGATTTACATTATATCTTTGAATGGTTCACTGTGTTTGGAATTAATGTGAATCCTTCTAAAAGTCAAGTTATCATTTTAGGTAGCTCTAGATACTTATCCAAATTAGATATCTCCACTTTGCCGTTTATTTCGTACAACAAAAATGCTATCTCATACTCTCCACATGTTAAGAATCTCGGTCTGTACGTTGATAGCTGTCTTTCATGGAATAAGCAGAGTTACTGCAACATTACGATCTCTTTATCGTCTGAAAAATTTTCTTCCTACCGCTACAAAAGTTTTGCTTGTTTAACCTCTTATACTGTCGATAATAGACTATGTAGATGTGGGTTGTTCAGACTTATCTCAATAGCATCTTAACACATTGGATCGTCTCCTCAACAACTGGATCACATACATTTATGGTCTTCGTAAATGTGATCATGTATCATCTTATCGTACTCAGCTTAACTGGCTGCCTATCCGTCAGCGCATATATGTTCCAATACTCTGCACTCTTTTCACTATCCTGAACGATCCTTGTGCTCCTGAGTACTTGAAATCTAAATTTCAGTACCTAGGAGATACTCATAATTGTTTTCTCCGTTCTTCGGAAAATCTAAAGTTGCTAACGCCTTTACACCGTACTGGTTATATGTCTCACTCTTTCGCTCTTACGTTATAAGACTCTGGAACAAAATACTTCTTGACATTAAAAAAGCTTCCAACAAGTTTCTTTTTAAAAACAAAGTTCGTGAACATTTTAGTAAAGCATTGCAAGTGTGAATTAACGCTTTTTCCTAAAGAATGATTCTATCGTCACATATTTTCCTTATTTATCATGGCATAGATATATGTATATAATATTATGTATATATTTATATATTTAATGTATTTACGTAGATTTATGTATTTGTGTACGTCTGTATTAATATATTTACATTTGTATGATATTTGTATAGAATACCTTCTATATATATATATTCTGGTTTATTCGAACTTCGTTACCTTTTTTCTCATTATTAGTTTACTTTTGCTGACCTACCTCCCATATGTTTATCTCTGCTTAGCCTAATGGTTGATTGAGAGAGAATGCCTTAAGGCATTAAGTCCGCCAAATGTACGATTTTTCTTTTGTGCATAAAAGTTTAAATAAATAAAATATCCACAAACACTAATAGTGTAACCGTATTAGGAATATCTGGAGATGTTTCTGAGGATGTATTTTATAGCTACACTATTACAATATCTACCCAGTTCCTATTTTGTGATGTTAAATTCTACATTTTTTAAATTAATGATATCAGAATTACTGTTGTTTTATCAGTCGGGAGAATAAACTGACGAAATTTTTGCAGAAATCCATTATACATTCAATGGCTCGATCGTACTCGTTAGACAAACAATTTTTTAAAAAAGGTCCCAGTGCGTTCTTTTTCATCCGCATATATTCCTTTTTCTCACCGGAACACCCGCTACAAATGATACGAAATTAAGAATGTTGTTCTTGAAAAAATCACAAGAAGCTTCCTTTTTTAACGAGACGCACACCAGATGTAATAAAAAGTGATACTATTTTAAATGTTACCAGTTTATTGACACTAAATGCTACCAAAATTACTACAACGTCATCTAGCGAAGGCAATTTGAATTATAAGCGCACATAGAAACATAAAAATGTGGCTATTTCTTAGTAATGGCAATCAAATAGGCCATGAAATTTCCCATACTCGCCTTTTAAGACAGCCGAGCCATGCCGCTACCGCAAGGCAAATTTTAGGTAAAATATTATACCACTTAAAATATTATACTAACTTTTTAGAGAATGCAATAGAATATATTGTAATATTAAGCAGTAATAAGAATTTTGTTTTATTATTTATAATTTACATATTATATTTATTAAATTAAAAATAAAATATTACGATTTTTAAAGTAAAGTTTATATTTGCATGTAACAAGGATGAAACAGGATAATATTCTTAAAATTTTTGGACCTAGATGATTGATATTTAGCATAAATATAATATGTTACAGGAACACGTGAATAAATAAGTTTTTCAGAATTGCATTAATATCATATGTCTAGAAACATCTACAATTTTTATATTGGACGTGTCTTTCGATATATCCATAAGAAAGATAAATTATTTTGGAATCAAAATTTATTATTATTATTTACTCTTTACATTCATTCATAACTAAAGTTAATGTAGTTTTAGCAAAATAATGATGATTACATGGTCTTATATGCGATATTTGATCCATATCATTGGTCCCATTTTATATTGATTGGCACCATAAAATAGATTCTCATATTTTTTCTACGTTCGAGTAGACTTCAAAATTTCATAAATGCAGTTCTATAATGATGAAGACTACACACGTAATAAAACAAATTTTAATAAATCGCGTTACATTTTAACTTCTATTTAAGCGGGTTGTACAATACACATCTTTGGAAGAAAGTTCCATAAAAATTCGCGTAAAAGAATATATTGCTGATGTGAAGCACCGACGCTCCGGGAAGTCTGAAGTAGTCAACATGTTCAGTATCGTCCCAACCATTATATCAGATTTGATAGACAATAAATCCTCGCAATAGAACACCGATTCCTACCAAGGATGATTCGCGTGGCTATTGAAATTAAAGACATCCTAATTTCAATAGAAAAGATGGCTGGGAGCTACCATCTACTTGGGATCCCATAATTAATAAAATTAAATCCAAACACAAGCATACTACTGCAACACTTCAAGATACTGTAAGCTCGTCCTGCGTAGATCGGACCAAACATTATTAGTTAAAAGTTGATTGTATATCAAAACGTTAAACAACTCAGCCCCCGCCTCCACCCCTCACCCGTCTCCATGGGTTCTTTAAAGTGCCGAAACGTCAGGAATTAAAAAAGTTAAAATTAAACACAACAAAATCCTTAAAATTACTTTTATTGCAAATGAAGTTCTATTCGCAGTGAACGTGGGTAGAATTACACTATGATCGAAAGCAGAAAAATGTTCGCCTTGTTGTGGCGACAAAGAGAATCCGCTACTCATATAGTTCCGTGTGTGTCCTAAGAGGCGATAGAGGAAAACAAACAGGAGATGGGCAACATCATCTTCCTGTCAACAATTCAAAATAATAAAGGCTGCGGTTGCCAACCCGTGTGACAAGCGTGGCAACTATAGCAAATATACAGCCTATTCGACAATTTATGGGGTAGGCCTATGTTCAGTTCAGTGGACTTTTGATAGGTTGTAATGATAACGATGATGAGTTCTATTCTTTCGAATCTTTGCTACCGTTTATATTTACGGCAGTGTGAAAACAAAAAGTAACATCTCCGAAAATATGAATGAAATAAAACAACATAATTGCCCCATTGAAACTAAAAAGTAGCAGCCTACATACATGTAACTACTGGGCACAGACCACAGAGCTTTTGGCCAAAACGCGCGATCAACTCAACTGGGTAACTTTTCAGATATGCAGGTTTTCTTTCACCGCCGAGAACGTGGTAAATTGACACTTCACTTGCGATTAACATATATGTAAAATATATAATAATTAGAGATGGGCCGACTATGGTATTTGCCGACTAGCCGACTAGCCGAATAATCGGTTTTCAAATTGCCGATCAGTCGGCCGACTAGTCAGCGATGCCGTTCATTTCAATACTATCCTTTCAGGTATTCGGGCTATGTCGTCATCACTCGGCACCCTCGCGAATGCGTAGTGCGTACGAGCCATCGTGCGGCCACGCCGAGCGTGTTGTGACTTGTGTTGTGATGTGAGCTGTGACGTGTTTTGTTTACTTTTTAATCGTTTTGTGTATATTCGCTCTGCCGGTGTCGCCTAGTTAAAATAAATAAAAGAACTGTGTGTTAAAGTCCTGTATACTTTATATTGTTTATTTACTTAAAAGCTAAATTACTTTCTTAGAAGCCAAACTAATGTTATGTCATAAGATACTATTTACTTTATGTTATAAGACCTGTATACTTTATATTGTTTATTTACTTAAAATCTAAATCATATTGTTTACTTTCTTAGAAGCCAAACTAATTCGATTGTAATTGGATGTTATATGCTAATGTTTATAGTTTACCATTCCTAATTGTATGTTAGAATAAGTTAACGATAACACCAAGAACAATGTTGTTCCTTATCTTTACCCCCACCTCCTAGTTTCCTACTATTTTAAACCAATCTTTCGATCCTTCAACATAATTCCATTCCCGTTCTCTGTATCAACTACTATATTTTAAGTTAGTTTAAAAGTATTAAATAAATTTATTTCTAAAAGTAATTGTCTCTGCCACGTAACATGTGTGTGGGGTCATAAAAGGCGAAAAAAAATCGCGAGTGTGGACATTCTTCGATGATGTTGAAGGAGAACCGACAAAAGTGAAATGTAACCAGTGCCAGGGAATCATTTCACGCGGAAGGTGAAAAGCGAATGCGACAAGTATGACAAATCACATAAAATATGAGCACAAAGAGTTGATGCCTCAATTGGCAGGTTCTATTAAAAGTAGTTCGAATGAATTCCATTTGTCTTCACCTTCTCAATCGCAACCTGAGCCCTTGTCACCGACGGCAGTTCCATCAACTTCAGCGAGGCGAAGTATACATACAAAACACTATTTAAGATAGTGTAATGGTCCAGTGGTCGCTTTAGGACTCCCGATCAAGAAATAAGTGTTGCTATAGGAGATGATTGCCTTGGATAACCAACCTCTATCAAATTGTGGAAAACAGTAGTTTTATCAGTCTAATGAAGAAGCTTAAACCAAAAATGTACTACCTAGTAGAAAGTATTTGTCAGAAAATATCATTCCCAACATTTGTGAGAAAACTAAAACTGAAATACGATACGGAGTGCTCAGTGCTACTGCGCTATCCGTAACTACAGATTGTGGCCAAATATAACCAATAAGGAAAGTTTATTAAGCTTTAGCACACTGGTTGGATAATGATATGAAATTTCGTCACGCAGTACTCCAGATGAAACATTTTCCTCTATGTCTCACGACGCACATAATATAAAAGTGTATCACGAAGAAATTCCTGCCTCATGTAATATAAGTGCAGCCAAAATACACGCTGTTTTGCGAGATAATGGGAGGAACATTGCAAAGGCAATCGATGAATCGACTTTCAAAGCAGTTCCATGTTTTATTCATACTGTGCAATTGGCAATCCACTACTCACTTAAAATTGACTATATAGCAAATTCTTCAAAAATCGAGGCGTATCGTTACTCATTTCAATCATTCAGCACCAGCTCAAAAAACTAAGTGCTATTCAAAAGAACTTAATTTACCTTCACATCTTCTTGTTCAAGATGTTTCCACAATGGAACTCTTCTTATTACATGATGTTTCGCCTGTTAAAGTAAAAACAATCCGTTTCTTTGTACGTAACAGAAAGTACAGTTAATTTTGAGAATTTATCGACCAAGGAGTGGAAGTTACTCGAAAACATTACGCTAATAAAACCGTTTGAAGAGGTGACGAAGATAATTGGTTCCAGTTGCTCCTCGATATCAAGTTATTCCTCACCTAAAAATACTGGAAAACTATACAGACGAAGACGGAAATGAGCAATTAATGGAAATAAAACTGTATTGCAAAAGGCTTGAAAACTAGATTCAGTAATTTGGAACAGAATAAATTATTTTCACTTGCAACTTTGCTCGATCCATGGTACAAACTACAATTTTTGATAATGAAAATATAGTGTCAGTAAGATCACAGTTATTGCTGGAAGCCTTAAAGAACAGTATGAGTGATGATGATGACAGCGACCTAAATAACGACGAGACCAATACCGAAATCCTAACTCCGAAATGACAGCTCATCGCAACTTTTAGGGAGTTTACCAAAATGGTTACGCGAAAAGTGCACAATATTGACAACGAAACATCTAGTTCAGCTCACGAACTTCATTCTAGTAAGAATGTTCAGAAGCACATTGCCAGTCTGAAAGCGACTGAAGATCCATTTAAGTGGTGGCATGAGAACAGTTCTAGATATCCTAAAATGGCTCGTATAGCTAAAGTATATCTTTGTTGTCCCGCCAGCACAATATATAGCGAGCGTCTCTTTTCGGAAGCTGGCAATGTATATGAGACAAAAAAGACCGCTTACTTCCAGATCGTACCGAAACATTGACATTTTGCATCATAACTTGCCACTAATTAAAAAAAGATATTTAAGTACTTTTTAAGCATTCATTAGCACTAAACATCTTGTTGCCAATTTATTTTAATATTGTACAATGATTCCATCACACTATTTTTATATTTTATTATTCTTAATAAAGACTAACTAAATTTGAAGTAATACTATGGCTCTATGATACCTTGAAAATGTTATTAAGGTACCTATATTATTTTGTTTTATTTGTTATGTATGTGTCATTGATTGATGATACTTAATTTCTGACTGATTCTTAAATTCCTTATAATATGGTAACAGATTAATAATTAATATAATAAAGCGCAGCTAGGTAATTATCATAAAACAGCTAGCAGCAGCAGAATAATGAAAAATATAATAAAAACAATTATTAGGAATAAATGTTGGTTAATTTTTTTGCTAACCACCGATTATAATCGGCATATTTTGCCGATTAATCGCCGACTAGTCACCGACTGTAAAGATGCCGAATAGTCGGCCCCCGACTAGACGGCGACTAGTCGGCCCATGTCTAATAATAATGCTTATGTATGAATATGGATATGAAATTTTCGTTTGGATCAGTTTGATTACCGCCTTTGACAAGTAAAATAAAATAACTTTTGTTTAAATAAAATCTGCTATCTTCGATATTTAAAGTATTTTTCGCAACAGCCTGTTCATTTACATATCTCATGTGATCTATAAAACCAGGACTGTCATAAAAATCTTGATTTTCTGATAATATGAAAACTCAACAAACAAAATATTAAATGGCAAACTGATTTATAAGTCTCATTAAAGGTATAAAACTAAGGTAGCAGCTTTCATACGTCTCACTACTGTGCACAGGGCTCCTCATTACCTATATTGTTTTGTGGGCAGAAAGAGTATACCGAAATGCTTCAATGCGTATTAACGGTTTCACATTTCCACGACTTTTTCTACTCAGACATTTAGGTTTACCCACGAGTTATTCTTCACCACTTCACCAGATATGTGTAAGTCAGCACGTAAAATTTCCATAACAGATTCATTTGTCCTCAAAGGACTCGTACACGTTTTGCTCCCTTGCCGTGATGAAATCTCACGGCGAGCTACACGGCTCTCGTATTTGTTTAAATAAAATTCATAAAAACTGAAACAAATCTTTTACGATTGTTTACGATATCTACCTAGTGATTAGAAACCCAACAATGCCATGAACTATTTCATCAAATAGAGATAAATTCACACAGTGCACTTAATTTTCAATTATTTACTTCAGATAACGTGATAACATATGAAGTTGGTAAAATTAAACCTATGCCGACTGAAAGGGACCAGCAGACAGGATTAGTTACTATAGACGTTTATCCCAGAAACTCTTATCACACCACGTTGGGTTCAGGAACAAAGAGGCGGATGTGAACCCCGTGAAGGAGTATCACGCAAGATCCGCTGGACCTTTCTCAGAAGAAAGGTGGGACGACCAAGATTACGGGTCCTACTACAGTGTTCCCGGTCTCGCCGTCTTTATAAAACATCTTCGGTGGACTCTAATGTGTTTTCTTTTGTGGAAGATACTTTAGAAATAAAACAGCAATTATCTTCAAAATTTCCCATAAGACAACATTAACTCACTAATTTCCTATCACTTCCTATGCGTTTGTTTTCTTTCTTGATTAAACACAAAACTGGTAGCTGGTCCCGAACGAATTGACCATTTTTATTGCGCCCAAAGTAAGGACTACCCTCCGGAAGGGGAGGAGGAGGTGGTGAATGCTCGTAGCATACCACGCAGCCGGCTGTGTGGTTATGTGGGACTTACTATGAAGTGCCCACCAATAAACACCATCTGTGAGACTGGCTTTGTCCTGTATGGCCTTTCTGCCAAATCAGGGCGCCCCCTTAGGGAGGGGCGCAACCTTAGGAAAGGGGCGCAGGGCGAATTAACTGCGTTGTCGTCTGCATGCGTGCTATTTAGCACACAGCAGGTCTCGAGCCAGGCATCTCCTTTACCGGAATCTCCTCGCGTTGCATCACTATGCACCGGTCTTGGCAGCCCTTATGGCGTTGTTGGTTTATTTCGGTGGTCCGGGGTTCGATTCTCCGGTCACTTTATATTGGTATAAAATTTATAAGATTTATAAAAGGTCGTCTAATATGGCCTACATAGGCGGCTAAGTCGGCCTATACGGGCGGCTAAGTCTGCCTATTCTGGCGGCTAAGTCGGCCTGGGCTAAGTTGGCCTATGGGCGTCTAAGTTGGCCTGTCTGCGGCATTGCGGGTTATTACTCGACTCTAATCGCTATAGAGAGGTTATCTTAGTAGAGGTCGCCCGTCCGGTGGCCGAGCATGTAGAGGTGCGGTTGTGTAGATGTTCGTGTGGCCCGTTGTCGGCGCGGTCAAACATGCCGCGCCAATCGGGTCACAAATTCCTCGATTGTCCATCTTCAAGTTGGCTGCGATGGCGTCATTCCGGACGTAGCGACCTGCACCGACGATGGTCCGTAGTGATATATTCTGCTGGACCTGTATCGCCGCTGACGATCGCTCAGGAGCGCGTACCAGGCCGGTGCAGTGTATTAGTCTTGATCGTATGTACATTTTATATAATTTCAGCTTTATTTTCAGGCGGATGCCAGGACGGGACGGGCGCCGCCCGCGCATATCTGGCGTTGCGGACGACGATATCGACGTGCGTGGTCATGCAGCATCAATCTATCCGGCATCCAAGATAGGTCGCGGCCTTCTCGTACTTGATCTCCTGGCCCTGAGCGTCAAGGTGGTGGGAAGTTCCCGAAGCGGCGAGTGAGCAGAGCGGTCGTCTTGCCAACATGACGGCCATCCTCCACTCGTCCAGCAGGCGCTGCATCCTGGCTATGTGGGCTCTTCTAGACGATGTGAAGTAGGCACTATCGTCCGCGTATAGCGCCAGTTCAACATCGTCTTCCCATTCGCGCAGGTGGTCTGCCAGGGTGGGGATGTCATGTATAATCCGCGTACAGGATCGGCGATGAACAGCTGCCCTGTGGCACGCCGCTCTAATTGGTCTCACTGCGGACTCGGCGTCCTCTACACAGACGTAGAACTTCCTATCTCTGAGGAATGACGCCACTAGCCGCAAAATAGCAGGAGGGTACTTGTTTGCTTCTAATTTATAAAGTAATCCAGGTGTCACACTCTGTCAAACGCCTTCTATGTCGAGAAAGATGCCCAACGATGTGCGGCCGCGGTTGTACTCGGCCGCAAGGTGATGCAGCACCCTGGTCAGCTGTGTTGCTGTTGGTGGCCCTCCTGAATCCGTGCTGTTCCGCCCGAAGTTGTACACGGGCGGAAGCTTCCTAGCAGCAATCTTTCACACAGTTTAGCTAAGTGCGGTAGTAGCGTGATCGGCCTATAACTGGCTGCTCTACTCCTATCCTTCGGGTTTCGCCAGTACGATCACTTTGCCGATTTTCTAGTATTCCGGGAAGTGGGATGTCCGCAGTATACCATTGTAGAGTCGACCTAGCGCTACAAGTACTCTATTGGGCAGGTGTCGGGTGCTGCGTTGGATATCCGTCGTGCCCCGGCCTGGGTTGCAGACGGGCTACTGTCCTCCGCAGTACGGCGGGGATATATACCACTCTCCTGCAAACGGTGGCGCGGGCGTCGACAGGAACTCCTGTACGCGGCTCTCCTTCCGGGTATGAAGTTCCATGAACTCCGCACTTGCTGGATTCGGCATGAATTGCTCCTCGAAGTGCTCTGCTGGGATATCCGCTCTACCTTTGGCCTCGTAACAACGTTCGCCCACGTTGTTGGTCAGCGGGCAAACGGGGATCTGGTTTTGTTAACTGTCGGTTCAGTTTGTAGAGCGACGCATCTTCCTCCTCTGCTTTTGATATGCGCCGCTCCCAGGCCTCTCCTCTGTGGGCCCGGACTGCAACCGACAGTTCATCCGTTAGGGTGTTCAGTTGCGTTTTTAGTCTGGGGCAGCGAGTACGCGCCCAGAGCTTCCTTAGTGCTCTTTTGCGTTTGAGCTGCGCGTATCTCTTGCGACAGCTCTTCCCTCCTTCCTGTGGTTGGGACGATCGTAGAGGCCGCGTGTAGGGCCTCCTGTATCGTCTTTGTGATTCTTGTTGCAGCGGCCTCTACGTCGTCCGCTGTATTGATTGGGGTGTAGGTTGGAGGTCTCTCCATTAGGTGTCTCTGGTAGAGTCTCCAATTAATCTTCCTTCTAAGAGCTCCGGGCAGCTTAGTCACTGCCTTGAGGCCAAGGGTGATTAGAATCAGGAGGTGCTGGAGTTCAGGTCGTACAGCACCTCTACCTATGGGCAGTTGACGTTCCTAGAGGCACGATATCAATACATCGGATTTCTTCGTGGGTCCGTAGGGACGTGCGTTGGTTCCTCAGGACCTAAAACGTCGTAGCTGTTTTTCTCAGCGTCTTCATAAAGTTCACGACCCGGCGGGGTGATCACTCTGGACCCCACGCCGGGTGTTTCGTGTTGGTCCCCGCGACGATGGTAGGTGCTTCGCCTTTCATTACCGTCCGGATGTCTGAGGAGCAGAATGGAGTCCCTGGCGGGCGGTATGCTGAGTAGATCCTGGTTCCTCGCCCGCCGCCTCCATTTTATGCCGATAGAGCGCATCGTTTCATATGTTGGTAAGTCCAGTTCTTGGTGGACGATGTCTCTCCTCACTAGAACCGCGGTCCCTTGAGTTGACCTCGTCCCTTCTGGTAATATGGTAGTTTGGCAGCTTAAGATGCGTTGATGGATTTAATTTGTCTCTCCCAGTAATATCACCAGTATGTCCTGTTGCTGGGCGACTGTGCGGAGTTCATGGATATCCGTCTGGATTCCAGTATAGTAGGCGCAGGTTACTCGCCTCCGTAATGCCGAGCCAGTAGCTGCGCCAATGCCCTCATTATGGCTGTTATTGGGTCGGTCCCGGCTCGGATGTCGGCCAGGACCTGTGTGCCGACTTCTATGGCTATGCCAACCAATCTATGTATGGCGTCGGCACTTTCCACATTTGCTGATGGTGTTCTAGTTGTTTTATATGGCTCTGGTCTCGGCTGGGCTTGGGTCTCTCTCCTTATGGTAGAGCGCGCTCTAATCGTAGAGCGGGCTCTATGTTCGGGTAGAGCCCTTTCTGGGGCTCCACCTACGGTGGTTCTTGCTTCCTTGGCGGTAACCTGCGCCTTGGAGGCTATCGTGACCGCTGGAGTAGGGGTAGAGGTAATGGTTTGAGGAGGTTGTTGCGTTTTGCTCTTCTTCCTTCTCCCCCGCTTTTTCTTTTTTGGTGCTAGACGCTCTGTAGCGTCGTTAGCGGGGGGCTAGAGAGTCGCTCCGGTGGTTGCTCTCGTATCAACTTCGACAACTTCCATTTGTTGTTGTTGTTGTGGTTGCGGTTGCAGTTGCGAGGGGGGGGCTGTTTGCCTCCCCTCTCCCTCTTTGGTTGCCACCCTCTTCATTGATCTCAACGGTCCTCAGGCGACTCTCTGGGTCCTTCGGAGCTTCCGGAAGCAGACCCGAAGTGTTATCCCTTGCTTCCGGGCAATCCTTCTCAAAACCGGACATCGGCGGTCGTTAGCTGTATGATTTTTCGCACAGTTGGTGCATGTAGGTGTTTCGTCCCTACCTCTCAGGCATTGCTTGCGGCGTGTTCCCCGCGCAACGGACGCATTTAATTGGACGGAAACAATTATGGAGGCTTGTCCAAAGCCTGGCAGCGGTGGCACTGTGCTGGGCCCTCGTCCTTGCCAGGCTTCTATCACGACTCCTTTCATGTATAGGAGCTCGTTTATATTGTATAGTTCTTTTAGCCTTTCTTGGCTTAGATGGTCCAGTTGCGCGAAGTACAGGACCTCGGCCTGCCTCTGCGGGGTGCCTTCACATAGCGGATAGGGAATCCTAGTGCCTGGATAGCCTCCCTATTGCCTTAGTGTCCGTGTCGACTGGCAGCCCTAATATCCACTTTCGTGGGTTTCTCCTCTTCGGTGTAGCAGTACCAGGACATGGCTGGTATGTCTTTGGTTATCTCCATTAGGTATTTTTGAATGGCCCGGAATTCTTCCAGGCTCAGAGGGAGAAGCGCACTTCTTACCGAACGGACGAGCGTTCGGAGGGTGTCCCAACTTCCTGTTGAGGACCTCAAAGTGCTTCGTCCAGTTCAGGCATTCTGCGACTATAGGAGGATATCTGCCTTTCTCGGCTTCCTCGATTGGTTTGGGCGCTTCAGCCACCTTCCTGGTACTGCGCGCGGTGCTGCTGCCAGTTGTGCGTAACTAGTTGATGGTCGTTGGCCATCGTCGGTAATTAATCAGACGGGTTTTGTGTAGGTTGTCCGTCCGAGGAGGCTAGGGTAGCGTACGTGGTGCTATCCCAGCCGTATGATTCCTCTCCTCCTTGCTCATACACGGCCGCGTTGCTACGTCGTTCCGGTGAGATAGGAGGGGTTGGTTTCCTCGGAGATGGTGATTTCGGCGGAGATTTATAGCTTCTAATTGCTACCGCAGGAAGTTGATCTTCTTCGTCCGAAGATGATGGTGATGACGAGTCGGAAGACACGACGCATTGTCTTTTCTCGTACATAGATGCTTCGGTTTCTGGTGGCGTGTGCCTCCTGGCCGATTTCTTCGCCCGCTGCGGTAAGGGCGACGGTTCGCGTTCGCTCGTGCACTCAGGCGCGGTGAGCGCGAGCGCGGCGCTCGGTGCGGGCTCCTTTGGCGGCGATGAAGGCTTCCTCGTGGTTTTTGGTATCTGGCTAAACGAGCTCACGGTCCTTGATCGTTCCGGATTTGCGAGGTCCCTAACCATTAGCGGCCTATCAATATCCCCGGACGATCCGGGGTTTCTAATGCGCGGGGATGGGGCCCCTTCCCCTTGCCGGTCATTACAGGTGTTACGACTGTTTTGGTTTTTGTGAGTGTGTCCTGTCTATGACCTTACCTAACGTGGCTGAGTAGCTTAGCGCGACGCGACGTTCGGGACGGTGGAAGCGAATAAAGGTGGTCGCACACTTGGGCACTGCCTACCCCTTTCTTTATGAAAGGGTTGGAAGTGCTTCTAATTACATCGATAGGAGGCTACTTGTTCGTTGACCGCACTCTCGTCCCCGTACGCTGAGTGCCCTCTCGCTCTCGCGCCTCCGGTCTCCTGCTCACGCTGTGCAGAGCAGTCGCCTTGGTGAGTTTGCTTGCCTTTCACTTTCCGTTCTTGCCCCCGAAAGCAGTCAAACCCCCCTGGCAGGGAGGTTTGACTGCTTTTGTTATTTTTGTTGTTATTTGTTATTTTTTCTGTTTTTGTTTTGCTTGTTTGTTTTCCTGTTTTTTGGAACGTTAACCACTTGTTCTTTTCAGAACAAGCCCTTGTTCTTTTGAGAACAAGGATCCCCCCTTACTCAAGTCCACCCTAAACGCCACACAAATCAGGGCCGTCCTCACCTTATGCGTCCCAAGCATCGACGAGACGGCTCTCGCCGTAATTCTCGCCGCTCTTGCCCCTCAGGCATGTACCCCTCCGGCCCCCGCCGCAACCTGCCCGGCGGCCCCTTTGGCTGCCCCGCAGACCGACTCTCACGCGTCCCACGACTCCGACTCCATGGAGTGCTTGGACTCCGCGTCCATAAACCCCGGAAGAGGACCGCCACGCAAACCGACACTTCGTCCAGTAGCTGCTCCTCGGATTCCGATGGGACAGTTACGGACAAAACCCCCTTCACAATAGTGAAGTCCAAGCGCGGCCCGAAACGCGCTGCCAAAAATCGCTCCCCCGGCAGCCCCTGCCACCCACCCACGCAGCCCCGTCGCTGTACTCCACCCCGCAGCTCCGCTGCCACTTCTACCTCCGCAGCCCTGCCGCTGCCTCAGTCCCCGGTTGTCACTCAGACATCCCCCGCCTTCAAAGCCAGCATCCGCTGCACCCCATCCTCGCCAAGAAACAAGTCACGCCCCCTGTCTTTCTCAGATACAAGACGCAGTTCACCCGCCTCTCCAAAACCTGCTACAACGCAGCTATAAAATACGATCAGGCCACCAACCGCCCCGTGGAGTTGCCAGTCCTCCCATCGGGCGCGTCCCCAGGTGGCGGATAGGGAATGCCACCCAGATATGGGTGGTAGCGGAAACCGCCGCTGACCAAAACTGGTTGGGTTTGTCCATTAGGACTAGAAACGCCGGGGCTTAATGCCCTAAGAGATGGCCTCACAGGCTTATCGTTGCTCCCGCTATCGCTCTTTGATTAGAGCGGACAGGGATGCAACACACGTGGCGATGTGCCAAGCGCACCAATGCTGGGTGACCCGCGCGGTAATGCCAAGCGCACCGATACCGGGCGATCTCTGTGCGGCGATGCTGCCAAGCACCAATGCCGGACAACCGTAAGCCTGTAACCCGGGCACGGGGCCCCTCAGGGCCGCGAGGAAGAAAACCTCAAAAATAACCCCAATCCTAAGGTCTAAGGTGCCGAGAGGATGAATGGCTGGGGGGGAGCCCAGTCCCAAGCCTTGGGGGGAAGGGGTTCAGAGACCACACCCTGAAAAAAAAGGAACCAAAAATATGCAGTGTGACAAAAATCTATTCCCAGGGTGGTCCCGCCAAAAGCGGGGAGTCACCCCAGCAGCCTTAATAGGCTCTGTGGCAGCCCCGTCGTATCTGGGGGCAATCCACTGCATCGCGGGTATGCACAAGAGTCAACCGCGGGTCCCACAACATCTAAGGGCAAAGTAATAGGAAGGAGCCGTGTCGGGTGGTACAGCGGTGCCGACACGAGAAAAGCGTGGTGCTTTAAGCGCCCCAATACGCCAGCAAATCAGGCGATTGAGAGCGATGGAGGCGCGTCCGATGGTTCGTCCATATCACTTAAATCGGCCCCATCGGAAGGGGAAGAAAGCAAGGCCAAGCCCCAAGTGCTGCGGTTGTGGCTACTAAATTTGCGGGCAGTCAGCCACAGCCTCTGAAGAAGAGGCCGCCACAGGCATGGAAACAGAGGAGGATCTTTTCGACCCTCCGTAACGCCCACGAACACCAGGGCGAAGAAAACCTGCCCGACCTAGAGGAGTTGGCCCGCGAAATGACGACGCATAGTGACAGTGAGCTTGGTCAACAAATCGAAATAAATCTCCAGGCCGTTGAAAAGGTAGCAGATCGCTCTCAAACCTAAAAGGCAATTTCGTGAGGGTATAAAGCTAGCTGTGCGTAATATAAAGGCGGCGACCGAAGAACTTGCGCGAAGGACCAAGACAAGCGAAAACATCAAAAGGCGAGAACGAGGAATTGCGATCAGCTGGCCAGCCTTTGCTAAAACGGAAAACTAACGGAGGAGATTTATCTCCGCAGCAAGCACACAAAAGGCCCTTCCGCCGAACACAGCAGCCACGTCCAATCGAACGGTGCTAGCACACCACAAGGCCAAGCACGAGAGGGGACCTCATGGAGCGTATTGGGTCCCTAATCGAAGAAAAATTGGCTATATTTGAGGCCAAGATGTTTCCCGATAGGGTGATCCGACCTTCATTGGCAGGTACGAGTCGAGGTGAGTTATCGCTACCACAACGGCTATCACCACCTTTGCAATCGGCTCCATCGTCTCAGCCACAGAAGACGAAAAGGCAAAGGTCAAAGAGGAAGCCTGCCTACCCACCGCCGGTCGATCTTCTTCCCGTGGCTGCGACGGTATCGAATAACCCGGTACCGCCCAATGCCAGTTCATGGGTAGAAGTGGCTAAAAAGCCCAAAAAATCAAGGGCCACTGAAAAGTGGATCGCCACGATGGCATCATCTTCCGGTACCCCGAAAGAGAGGCGGAAAAACAAAAAAGTATTGCGTGCCCCAACATCTGCGGCCGTAACGTCGAAGAGGTTCAGTCCGATCCTGAAGTGGAAGCGAACTGGTTTCGGGGTACGATGGCGCAAATTTGCGACCTGTCTGTCTGATGCTGAGCGGGGATTCGGCGTGGAGGCCGTAGCCACCTTCTGTGAATCTGTTATGATTCAGAAGGAGGCTTCTGAGCAGGATACGCACCGTGTGCGGCCTGTCAAGAGTGAGGTCGAGCCCCCATAGGCGCGGTTTCCCGGCGCAGTGACACCGCTGCCAACGTTATGGGCATGCGGTGGCCAACTGCACAGCCCCCGCTCCCCAGGTGCGTTAAGTGCCTTGACCCCCAAAATTCGAAAGAGTGCCCATGGCCTAGTAATGCCGAATCCCCACCTGCTTGCGTCCTTTGCGAGCAGCTTGGTCACCCGGCCAACTACAGGGGATGCCCTCACGCTCCTTGTCCCCGTCTTACAAGAGCTCCACCGCCGGTTAATGACAATTCATTCCCGGCACTTCCATCGAAAATGCCCGGTCAGGACTCTTCCCAGCCCCTTCAGGCCCCTATCGGCCCCCTCAGGGTCCCCCTAGGCCCCTTATGGACCCCATTCGGCCCCCTCCGGGCTTTTCTCAGCCCACACAGCCACCAATTCTCCCCTGGGCCCCAAAAAGGCCGACCCCCCGCGACATCCTTCGCCCCACAATAGGCACAACCCTCAATGGTTGATGACCTGAATACGGTGTATGCCGCTATTCGGTCGCTCTTGCTGAGCACCACAACCTCTTGTGTTCGTTGTAAGTAAAGTAAATTTAATTTAACTTAACATAATGACAGAACACTCTAATATCCCAAAACCTCACGGTCGTATTAAGCCTAAGGATTTATCGCTTGTATCCTTCAATATTCGTGGTTTGCGAACTAACCTCCCCGAGCTTAAGCTCTTTCTTCGGGATCGCGAAGCCGACCTTCTCCTCCTTCAGGAGACCCATCTCCAACATATGAACCTCAAAGGCCTCTCCATCAAAAAGTATTCTCTTCTTCGTAATGACAGACCTGACCGCAAAGGCGGCGGTACTGCCATTTACTACAAGAAGATACTACATTGCTCCCACATCCCCACTCCGCCGCTTACCAATATGGAAGCCATGGTATGCAGGCTGGCCTTGACAGGACATCAGTCCATCGTCATAGCCTCCTGCTATATCTCTAGTGGAACTCTCCTTCTCAAAAAAGATTTTGAGGCCATCCTTGCATTAGGCAATTCAGTCATTATGTTTGGAGATTTTAACTCCAAGCATACTGATTGGACCTGTCTTACTACTACTCATAGTGGCAAGAAACTGCTCGATATCACGCAGTCTCTCGATCTTACTGTTCTCAGTCCCCTCGGTGTCACTCACTATCCCGACAACACTGACCACGCTCCTGACGTACTAGACTTTGCAATAGCAAAAGAAGTTTCTCTCAACCTCAGGTCAATCGAGAACCTTGACGATCTTGGATCCGACCACCGCCCTGTCTCCCTCATACTTGGCCATCAGCCACCTACCTTAACCCCCTCCACGAAAACCTTCACCAACTGGAAGGGCTTCAAGACGTCCTTAGCCATAGCTTTGGACTCTCGGACTCCATCCCTTTTCTTCGGACTTTTCAACAGTACCGAAAAATCGACACCGCGGTCGATTCTCTCACCACCCTAATTAAATCCTCCTTAGGAGAATGAAAGGGTCGTCCCGGTTGCTAATAATAATAGTCTTCCCCTACATATTAGCAACCTAATGAAAGCCAAGAGAGCTGCTCTCCGGAGAGCAGCACTCTATCCAACCCCTGAATATAGACGTACGGCCAATCGTCTTCAACGAGAAGTCCGTTCACGCCTTTCCGAACTTCGAGACCTCGAAAAGAGTAATCTCATGGAGAATATATCTCCCTCTCATACAGCATACTACCAGATGGCGAGAGCCCTCCACATAGACGCTATCACTCACACTCCTCCTCTCTCCCGCCACGACGGTACTATTGCCTTCAAGAACGAGGAAAAAGCTGAGTGCTTTGCAGGCAGCATCGCCGATCAATGCTCTCTTAGTTCACAGCCCACTGACCCCTCCCACATTCAGGCAGTGGAGGATGAGGTTCGCCACCGGAACTCGCCCCCCACAGCCTCTGACCGTGTGTCTGACACTGTGTCCAATGATGAGATCTCCCCTCATCAAAGGACTGAAGCCCTAAAATTTCCCCGGGCGCGGATGGCATCTCCAACCAAGCCCTTAAACATTATCCTGAGCAGGTGCTAACCCTTTTAGCTATTATCTTCAACGCCTGCTTCAACTTTAGTTGCTTTCCCACCACATGGAAAGAGGCAACTGTCATTGGTATCCCAAGCCAGGAAAGCCTCACAACCTCCCTCCAGTCATCGTCCCATCAGCCTCCTCAAGGCCATGGGCAAACTCTTTGAACGAGTCATCCTCACTCGCATGAGGCTCCATCTGTTTCCTACAGACGGTGACCCTCTTGCCATCCCCACTAATTTGGTTTCTGCGCGAAATTTTTTTATAGGATAGGGTGACAAACGAGCAGACAGTCTACCTGATGGTAAGTGGTTGCTGTGATCCATAGACATCTACATCTATCTTCAATAAAGAATCAAAATACAGATGCGTTGTCACCCGTGAGGACTAAGATGGAATGCCTATTTTCCAGTAAAAGGGTCTCCGGTTCTCTACACTCACCATATGAAACACAGCAGCGTTAAGCTGCTATTTTACGCTGGTATTCTGTGAGAGCGTGGTCCTTCCCAGTCGAGCCGACCCATTCGTGCTACAACTATACCAGTAATATAGCTGCAGCATGGCTCTACCACGTAAAATTTTTTGTCTAAATTACATCTTTCATTATGAAATACTACGGTTTACATATTATGATATCCTTATCAGTCATAATGTTTCTAATCTTTATCACAAAAACAAAAATCTCTAAAATAAAAGCTCATTACTATGTAATACATGACTCTAAATTAATTCAAAAATAAACTTTCATGGAATTAACGCTCAACCGGGGAATCAAACCCCGAACTTTCGTTCGACATTTTATTGAATATATTTACTTCTAGCATAAATTAATTGCCTGTCAAATTAAATAGCAATTTCTTAAGCCTTCAACTTGTTTATACTTTTTCACAGGAATTAAATAAACAATTTTTTAAGCGCGTCGCCAACAATATCCCCCCTGTGCGTCAGCACCATAATTTGGGAGGCGTCGCGGGCACCAGGACTACTAATCTGGACGTAGGTCTCCTCAAGATACCTGTGCTAGTAATGACGTCAACCACCCTAGTGTGACTGTCTTGTCCTGGTAATGTCCTGTGAATCTTGCTTCGTGGCCATGTGTTTCGTGGTAACGTATGATCTATTATCAAGACAATATCGCCCACTCTCTGTTCAATGAACTTTCCATTATCGCCAGTTCGAGGTATTAAAGCAGGCATGTACTCCTTTAGCCATCTCGTTCAAAAATGATCGGCTAACCTCTGAGCGGTTTTCCAGCTGAGCGGACCTGTCAGATGTCGCTCCATAAATAACCCAGGTAGACGATCTCCACATGAGCGCCTGAGAAGAAAATGATTGAGTGGCAAACCCTCTTCAGGACTATCCATATTAATCGTAACTAATGGTCTGGAATTTACGACCTTAGTTACGACTTTTGTTGTTGACCCAGTTAGACTTTTCTTCACCCGTTTCTAAACTTTCTTTTATGTCCACTAGCTTGGGCCATAAATCAGGACTCAGCCTGAGGAATTCAGATCTTTGAAACCAGCGATGACTCTCATCGAAGGTGGAAGGAAAGCTTCTAGTAGCGTCGTCTGCCACGTTTAGTGACGTCGGTACCCATCGCCATTCACATGGCCTACTGTGATCTTTGATATCAGCCATTCGATGAGCAACGAATGGTTTGAAAGTACGAGGATCTGACTTAATCCACGCCAACACTGTACGTAGGTTCGTCCAGAATACTCGTTCGGAAATCTCATATCTGCTCTCTTCTTTAACTGATGCAGCTAATCGGCTGCCCATAAGAGCTGCTTGTAACTCAAGCCTTGGAATGGAAATCGGCTTCAACGGCGCTACTCTTGCCTTAGCGGTGATCAGCGTAATTCGCCTCTCTCCTCGCCCGTCTGTGGTGACATAATACACCGCAGCGGCGTACGCTCTTTCACTAGCGTCCGTGAACGTATGTAACTCCCCCCCCCCCCGCTGATGCCTTCAGCAACGGGTCTAGGTACATCTAAATGACCTAATTTCTTTACTTCCGATAACCATGTGCACCATAACATGTCCAATTCGTGTGTACTTGATCATCCCAAGAGATGCCTAATGCCGGCCCGGAGTGGTTCGGATTTGATGCACTGTATTGTGCTTGAGTACACCATGAACCCCTGATGGGCGTGTAATATCCGGAAGTTCTTTTAAGACATCATAATAAACCAAATCACCAGTAGCAATCTTAACAGAAAATATATCTAAATTAGCAGGCAAACCTGTGGTGGAGAGTAAAGTGACACTGCCTATGAGGCGTTTATTTCTACAATCAACAATGAAATTGTAAAATGACAAAAAATCTACACCTATAATTGCTTTTGTTACATCTGCTACTACAAATTGCCAAGTAAAGTCACGGCGCAAGCCTAAATTTAAAGTTAAATGGATATACCCATAAGTATTTATTATAGAACCGTTAGCTGCACTTAGTTCATAACTAGTTTTCCGCCTATCCTCTTTAATAGCCGCTCGCGGGAAAACACATAGATCGCTGCCTGTATCAACGAGAAACTGCATCTTCGTGTTGCGGTCAGTAACGAATAAGCGACCAGTACTTGGGCAATCGTAGGTCGCCGTTGCCGATTGCCTTGCACATTTCCCGACTGAAAATAGTCGCAAGGTTTAATGCACTTACTTGCACGATCGCCGTATTTACTATGATACCAGCACGTAGGGAACCTCCTGTGACTGGAAGGAGATCTGGTGTTGCTTCTCGGGCGGCTTCTACTTCGTAATCTAGGACGCCTCTTGTTTAAGTGAGTTGTTAGGGTCTTCACTTGCCTGGTAAGCTCAGCTATTTGACATTCCAGTTTCTGCACTCTGTCCTCTGGTGCATGGCTTGATGTAGACGCCACTTGTGGATACGGAGGAACAACGTCATGAATTTTGTCAGCTAGCTCTACTGGCGCCTCAAGGGAAGTGGTCGTTTGTGACACGATGATTGTTTGCGTGCTATTTGGTAATCGACTCATCCAGATAGTTCGAAGAAAGTCATCAGGTATACCTGGTCCAGCCAAATGCTGCAAGTGCCGAAGGAATTGTAAAGGTTTTCTGTCACCTAACTCTTCGTGAATTAGTAACTGTTTCACTTTCTTTCTAAAAAGCGTAACGTTTAATTAATTCTGTTTTTAGCTTTTCGTATTTTTCACATTGATCACAGTGGCTTTCACTGTTTCTGTGTAGACCTTGTGTCTAACTTATTCTTTGGCTTCATTTCATTTAAGCGGATTCAAGCTCCTTACACAAGATTATAGAATAGTGGCTCTGAATTTAAAATGAGAGATCCCAAAGATCCCAGGTATGTACATATGTGCCTGGAAAAAATCCTATTGATTTACTTATAGTGACAACCTAAGTACATACGACATACTGCTGGATATAGGTCTCTTCTCATTTTTGACAAGGTTTTTTGAAACAGGAAAACAGGTTAAAATATTCGTAAATACGTATTAAAATATAACCTCATACTATATATGAAAATATAACTGTTGATCATATACCATAAGCATTTTAAGATAAAGCTAAGCACTTTTACCTTTAATTCTCAGAATGACTGGAATTGGATCGAATAAAGCAACGACACAATCATGATTAAGCTGATTAACTCCGTCTGAATGTGTCAGTGACATTAATTTACGGCGTCTCTTGAACTTTTCTTTAGCTACTAAAGTTCTTCACAAATTATCGACATTTATACGAAGCTGGAGAAAATTGCAGCGTATATAAGTTTATTGAATTTCTTTTGTCTCATCATTATAAATGTCCACTGTGGGAAACAGGCAGTAGATGGGCAGCAGCGTCTTCCTGATGACAACAATATTACAATAAAAAAACTGCGGTTGCCGACCCGCTCGCCAAGCGTGGCAACTATGGCAAACAACCCACCATGACGAAAGTTACGAAGAGACGGTCCCCAATCCCCGACTGCCCCACTATTCTTGGCTAACGTGAACGCTCAAGGTCGTTCAGTGAGCTATGAAGAGGGCTATGCTTGGGGTTTCTTTGCGTGATAAACTTAGGAATGAGGATATCCGCAGCAGCACCAGTGTGACCGACATAGCCCAACGGATTTGTAAGCTGAAGTGGCAATGGGCCGGCCATATAGCTCGAAGAACCGACAACCGATGGGGAAAAAAGGTTCACGAGTGGCAGCCTCGTACTGGTAGGCGAAGTGTAGGGCGACTCCCCACTAGATGGAGTGACGACTTGGTAAGACATGCAGGCAGATGGATGCAGGTGGCTCAGGACCGTGCTTTGTGGCATAACTTGGGGGAGGCCTATGTTCAGAAGTGGACTTGTGAGAGGCTGTAATGATGATGATGATGATGTGATAAATGTCCACAAATGGCCGTGTATGCCTTGAATGACCGTTTCTATTCTAGCTGGACATGTTATGAGCGAATAATTAATGATAGGAAAGCCTATTTAAAAAAGATACTATTTACATTCGATGACCTAAATTGGCAAAGATTTTTGATAAATGTAATGTTTTAAAAATAAAGAATTGTACAACTTACTTTTCTGTTATTGTTGTGGAACATCTTTCATCTTTGCTGTAATGTGTTTACTGTTTATGACTGCAGTTCTCAGTGTTTACATTATAAGTTCTTTTAATAAAGATTAAACGTGGAAGTGCCACGTTGTAAGTTTATTTTGACTGCAGCACGAATGGGTCGGGAAAGGGCCAAGCTCTCGCAGAATACCAGCGTAAAATAGCAGCTTAATGCTGCTATGTTCGTAGTATTGAGAACTGGCGAACCTATTTCACTGTAAACGAGGCATTTCATCTTAGTCTTTTTAGTTATTTTAGTAAATGTTATTGTTAAGTAAGTGTTATTAGTGTTTTCTGTTTAGTTAGTTAGATTCTTAATCGAGGGTAGATGTGAATGCCTATGGCCACAGCATCCACTTACCATCAGGTGGACTATTTGCTCGTTTGTCTCTGTTAGCAAGATCCAGAAATCACCCTTGCGAAGCCGGGGTGGATCCCTATTCTCTATATATGTATATAAATGTTTTGAATATATATACATATTTATTCAAAACTTTTCACCTTAGGCATTCATTTTAATCATTGTTGATTCTTAATTGAGGATAGGTCTGAATAACAGTATGCATTTTCTATCAGGTAGACTGCTTGCTTATTTGTCAAACTTATTCCATAAAAACTTTTAAAATTAGTTCATTTTTCACCATTATGCTTTTGCTTTACCAAAATCTGCCACTAAAAATTTTACTTGAAGTTTTAGGTGTGATAATGACAATAATGGCGTGGGATTTCAAAAATTATTATGTTATTATTCTTACACAATATGAAATTTAATCATCTTGAAGTGAAAAAAATATGAAATAATGATGTATGATTAGTTGAAATTTCTTTAATCACATATTTTACGTTTTGACGAGTATTAATATCACATTAACTTAACACACATTAACCTTTATTGTTAATCTAGGCGAATAACTTGTACGATGAAGCAAATACAAAAAAATATTAATTAAACTGCAAATGATAGATTTTATAAGCATCATTGAGTATCATAGAAAAGCTGTGAATATTTTACAAGTTTTTAAAGTTTTGTAAAAAAACATGAAAAATAATTGTGGTGTTTTGGTTTGGATTTTATATAAAATTAACCTACCTATTTCACTCCACGTTCAAATGTATTTTTAAATTGTTTTTCTTGATAATTAAGTGCCAAAAAGATCATTATATAACTTTCATCACGTTTTTAAATGAAAAAATAAATAAAAATCGTTCATTAAAATCATTAGAAAGAGACTGGAAAGATGAATAACATATTAAGCTCTTAATGTTTAATTTCAAAAGTTACTACTCTTATATTAAAATGTAAATTTGGGTCGTCCATGAAAAGTATTATCCTTCTGTTCTTAATAAAAGAAAGAAATTGTTTAACTTAACTTAAAATTTAAATAGTATTAAACTTTTTGGGACATTACACAAGGGAAGTCTATGTTCAACAGTGGACTTGTGAATGATCTTGGTGATGAATATCTATTATTAATAGAGAATACTACACACTAAAAATAATTTTATAAAAATTTGCGCGTCGAATTATTTAAGTTCCTAACTTTTCGAATGTTTTACAGAACACATAATTACAAGGTGACTAAGGTAATTACCCTAGCCCAGGATAACTCTACATAAAAGCCAGAAAGAGCTTATGCCATCTGATAGGTGACTGTGCTGTCGTCGTATATTCATAAAATACCTATCTAAACCAGTGACAAGAGTAGCGTCATACTGGGAAGGAAGAAAAAGACAATTTACCATCTTTGGCTGCATCACCACTTGCTATCATGCGAGACAGTAGTTAAGCACTGGCTTAAAATAGTAAAAAAGATGCCTGACAGTGGATGATCACTAAAGAAGTTAAGTAGTCTTTTCTATTGAAAAGTATGGGCACACAAACAAATCTACCCACGCAAAGTGTTTCTCACTCGTACCAATCAATACCTGTCCATGCTCTCTATCATTTGTACAGAACACCAGAGCGCACAATGCGACACGATCCTGCAGTCGGCGAGAATAGCCTATAATATTTAATACTTCTTTAAACTTTGTACACTATTGATACGAGCGACTGTACGTTGATGTAATTAAAGTAAATTCGTTTATTAACTTTGAAACTTACCTGTATTACAATAATTGAAGTTAATATATTAGTTTAGTAACTTCATCAAAATTTGGTTTTCTATAAGTTACAGTCCTAATCATAATTGTTACTATTTGTATACTATAAGTTTCAATTTGCCTAGAAATATCAACACTAGCTATTAGTATGACTAAAAAATAAAGCAATGTCGAATGCTGCATAGCTGGACTGTAGTACAGAATTATAGCTAAATTACGTTCTGTTCTGTAGCAGAGAGTCTTTTCTTATCCAGAGCTACTCATACAGTAATATATTAACAGTTTCCTTGTTCGCGATATTGAAACAATAGTTAAACAATCGAAATGTTCCTATATGGTTCATGTTACAGACAAAATGTTAAGAACCGCATTTCGCGTTCTTCACATTACGCTGCACAATGCCGCGACGCTTTAGAATATAAGTTTAATTATCGTTTCAAAATATCTATGACTGAATAAAGATTATATGTTAGCCTGAGCCGCATGTATAATGTAAATATTTCATTTCCGTTTGTTTAGACGGCTTGACGGATTGCGAGATGTATAAAACTAAAGAACTCCAAAAAGTCTAAGCGCTTTTCTCCTTAACTACAGCTCATCGGTGTTACCATGAGCACTCTGGGCTCTGCGCATCCATATAATATGCTTACAATTTCTGTATGTAGTACAACCAAGGTACAATTCATTTCGTCCCTGAAACCATTTCTTCGTAGAGTATTTCCCTTTTTTGTAGCATTACAGTAATAGATCTATTGATATTTTGATAATGTTGGCGCCATTTTAATAAAAAATATATGCTTCTTGATATGTACCCTTAACAGTGATCGATCCACTTACAGTGATTGCATCAGCAGTAGGTAACGCACTCGTAGTTTTCACGGATTTTCGTAATGCGTACGAAAAATTATCGTAATACTTTCCTAAATTGGTAAGAACAGAAACAAAGGAAGCACGTTCAAGTATTGAATGCCGACTCTTTAGTCTTGATTTTATCTTGCGTATTCTCAAGTAAATTTGCATACTGTCTGAAGTTCTGCCGTGAAATAATTAATAAATTGTATCTAGCAGAAATTGTAACAGTTTACATAAATTAAATATCGTTCGTACATATGAATTTGATAAAATTACTTGATAATATTAAAATTACTTGATGATATCTATTGTAATTATTATTTTGCTCTATTTTAATGTTATCATAAATTATAAGATAAAACATTTAAAGAACCAAAAAATCTAATAAAGTTAGTTCAAAAAGGAAAAAGTAAATCTACAGCCTTAGATTCTGAGCTCCCACGGCTCCGAAAAATGAATACATAAAATAAAATAATGTTAACTTGCTAGTTTGAAAAGAATCATCCGCTCTCTACTGGTGGTAGTAGAATATGAAATTAGATTATTGACGTGGGTCATTAGCTTGTTTCATTAGTAACAATTAACCTTAATTCTATTTATAAATTTATCCTGAAGTACCAACTTCATCAGACTAATTGGCAATCACAATACCAATCACTACCCTATATCGTCCCGTGGGTGTCGTAAGAGGCGACAGAGGGAAATAAACTAGGAGATGGGCAGCAGCGTCTTGGTAATAACAACAAAAAAATAAAAAACTGAGGTTGCAATCTGCCTGCCAAGCGTGGTTGATTTTGACAAATCCACCTTAGGCAATCTATGGGGTGGCCTATATTCAGCTGTGGATTTTGAAAGGCTGCAGTGATTGAATACCATTTCCTACCCTACGTCTAGTCTGGAAATTGAATTTGGTGGCATATACTAGGTGGTTATATCGATATCTATCGGAGGCTTTTTTTGGCTTCCATGGCAATGATCGACATTTTCAATGGACAATTCCTATAATAAGAAATTTCCTTATGCCTATGACGTCATATATTATTTTTAATCTTAAAAATATTGCATAAGACATAAATTAACGTAATGAAAATAAAAAAATATCGTAATTCAATCTTTTGAAGGCGTAACAAATTTTAACTCAATATTGTCTTTTATAATCTCGTCATGTTCATCTTAATGGATTTGGAAGTGAATAGTAGTTTCTTGGTTTTATAACTTTGTACAAAATAACAATTTGTTTAATAATTATTTGTTTCATTCAAATATTATAATAATATTGCTAACGCTATTCATCTAAATGTTTGACTTACTTAATTTAGCGTCTACCGTATCAAAGGAACTGGATTTATTCATTACCTATATACCTTTATTCTAAGACGTAGTATATCAAGTATACTCGTATTATAGTACTTTAATTTCGTTTTTATCATAAAAATATGTCTTTTACACAAAATTGTAATAGATTTTTGAAAAAGTACTATTACGCAGATACCTTAACTTGTTTACTTGTTTTTTTTTTTTAAAATAAATAATTAAAATATATTACTCTGATCTCTTAACATTTACTCCCACACATTTTGTACTGCTACACTATGTATTTATCTTCGATTGCCTTCGTGTTGTTCTTAAGATTGAAGTTTATGATTAAGTAAACCACCCGTTTCTTCACTTCTTGGCTTTCAAGTCATAAGAACGCTTGTACCAATAATTATGTATTATTATTTTATTGCTTAATCTGTATTGGTGTATCATTATGACTTTTTTTTTGATGAATTGTTTCTGAAAAGTTAAGTCCATGGGGACGAATTGGCTAATATGTTTCATATGTTATCAACATTAATTAACTTATAATAACATTAACCTCTACGCAAAAGAAGAGGTCAAGCAAAGGTATATTTTAAACAATAGACTATTTTATTAAAGAAATGTTATCTTGTTTAACACAAGAATCTCGGTTATAATGTTCTCTTTAAAGTCAAAAACGCAATGAGTTCTAAAAATTTAATGAGTATTTTTCTAAAATATGCATAATGTGAAGCAAAGCAGCGCCGTGTTTTATGTTCGAAGGTCTCTCATTAAGGAATGGGGCCTGCGCTTAGTTCAACGAGTTCTATATAATATTATAAATATTGTTGGGAATGAGGGTAAAAAATTAATAAAAGGAAATACGAACAAATGAAGGTACCATTACCATTATGGTAATCTCCCACTTGTTTTAGCAGTATAAAGTATCGCACAGGCGACTAAGAGGCATCAGTCTGTAATTCTAAGAGACCCACTGTCGTTACTATGCCCGTTGGGGTATTCTACTAGTGTAGGCAAGGAAGTTCGTGTTGCTGAGAGGCTGCCCTGTGTTACATTGAGATGGGTAGTGATGCTGTTGGTTTGCATACTTTGGTGTTATCATGTAATTGGGGTCCTGATAGTAAGCAGGGTTTGTTACCGAGTAATGTTTTTTTATTTAAATACTTTTGAGAACAATTTCTAACATCAGAAGTGGAATAGTTTCTTACATCAGAATTGGGATAAAGATCCCTGTTACCGTCCACATATAATCTTTGAATAGTGTGAGGGTTATTACGTTTGTGAAAGACTACGATGCGACTCTCGTATCATATTATCGCCTTTGTTTTTATGTTAAATGTCTTAATGAAGTTTGTTGTCCTATTTACGACATCGACGAATCATTAAAGTGCAGAGTGAAAGTTTAAAAGTGAAATGTGTTAAGTCAAAAGTTAAATCCTTTTGTTTAATTTTATTACATTCGTGAAAGACTATGCCTCTATGAAAGACTATGCGCCTCGCGCCTTTATTTTTATGTTAAATGTCGTAATAAAATTTGCTGTCCTATTTTCGACATTGACATAATATTAAAGTGTAAAGTAAAAGTTTAAAATGAAATGTTTTAAGCAAAAAGTTAAATCGTTTTGTTCGATTTGTATTAAAGGTACTCGCAAGTACTTTTGTTATTTCTTAACGTACCCAAATATGTCTACAAATAGTGAAAGAAATGTTTGAGATATCTTAGATGACTTATAGTTTGCATTCAGTGGAAATTTAATTTGTTCGAGTTTTGTTATCATTGATAGTGTATGCGAAATATGATTTACATGTGCTACATTTTAAAGTTCGAAATGTTGAAGAGATGTAACAAAATAAAGGATTAACTTTAACGTGGTATGAATTGAAAAAAATAAGTAGCCTTTTTGTATTCTAATGTGTTGATAAGTCTTACAGTTTACTCCGAATATTTAGTGGTCGACAAAATTGGAGTTTTATGTCAAGAGGTGTGGCCGAGGCCTGAAGACGGCAAGCGTCTGTTTTACTAGACGCTAACCAGCATCGACAAGATGCTTATGGCAACGAGGGTCGTCGGCAGCCACGAACTTTCACCGTCTGTGATTTTTTGTTCGATTCGTCGCATTCTACCGGAAAGCTGGACTCCAGTATGCGGGGATTACTGCCCGCACGAGCCCTATAAGGTCTCGTGCGTGCTGCCACGCCATCGTTACAGCCTCCGACTTTTCGGTGGATCTAATGGCAGGCGGCTCAAGCGGCCGCCGAACACATGGTGCTTTGGCGCGGCAAATAGACGTCTGACGCTTGCTCAGCTTTCGTTGCTAGTGGTGAGCCATGTCATGCGGATATCTACGTCTACGTTTTACATCTATTTCAATCTTAAATTACTTTGGATACCTATTTTGCGAGACCTGTGTTGGATTTACTGAAGTACACGCTTGTGCATCTGAAGTAGTTGTTTCCATGTCTTTTGCTTTTACCGTGGTGTACTCTAAATTTTACAATAAAAATACTTAAGAGTAAAATCCAATATTTAAAATGTTTTAGGTGTAGTAATTAACGCTAACTTTGTGCTTTACCTATGTCAACAGTCACTGGGAGCCACTAGAAGATATGCAAACTTGGTGCCTATACCTACAGTGTTGAAGTCTGGACAGCTCGCTGGCGCTGGTGCAGCGCAGCGGCTCGCTGGCGCTGGTGCGGTGAAACAGCTCGCTGGCGCGAACGCAGCGTAACCGCTCGCTGGAGCGCATTTAGCTGGGTGCCCTGTGTCTTCAGTGTATATTACGATCTATGCTGTGTGCGCAGTGTTCCTCAGAAAAAATTGTGTTGTCTAAGACGTGCGTTAACCTCTAGTAGGAAGCGTTGTATCATACTAAAATCTGATTTGGACTATGTTTTCAATTTTGTAAAAGTTTAGTCTGTATGAAATGTATTCAAGAGCTCACTCATTGTGTGCTGTTGAATAACAATTGGTAAAGATTTGAAAACAAGAGTTTATCGTTTCATGGCCATAAACGGCCGAGACGGGAAAATTACATTAAGCCAGTAACGTTACTTTAGTCTCCACACGAGGTGTGTGCTTGCCCCATGATTACTTTGAGGGTGAGTAGTTACACATGTGTCAGAAATATTAACGTAGTGCTTCCTTTCTGAAAGAGTAATATTGAGATGCGCTAACGTTGCGCCACTTTCTCAAAATTAGAAGGCGGACAAGCTAACGTCGTGCCTCTGTCGCGTCTAGCTTAAGTTATGCTAACGTCGTGCCTATGATTTAAGTAGATGTTAGGTTATGCCAACGTGTTACCTATGACTTAATCGGTTATTATTTTATTATGTTATACTAACGTCGTGCCTATGACTTAATGAGTTATTATTTTGTTAAGTTACCTATACTAACGTCGCGTCGTGCATGTGATTTAATCAGTTATTTTGTTAAGTTATGCGAACGCAGTTCCTATGACTTAATCAGTTATTTTTAACCGACTTCAAAAAGGATAGGTTCTCAAATTGACTGTGTTTTTTATGTGTGTTACCTCAGAACTTTTTTCTAGGTGACCGATTTTTATGGTTCTATTTTTGTTTGAAAGCTGGTGCTTATCATGTGGTCTCATATAAATTTGATCAAGATCTGACCAGTAGTTTATGAGTTATTCTTAATAATGCGTATTTATTAATAATTGACTTTTAAGAAAATTTTAATTTTACCACTTCTGTTAAGTTATGCGAACGTAGTGCCATTGCCAAGTGCGTCACCTGTGACCTACGCGGTGCCTGCACCCCCCATGCCGTTGATAGAGACTAATATTTAAAGCTAAAGGGAGCCCGAGGACGGACTCCTGTCAGGAGAGGCCGTGTTGGGAATGAGGGTAAAAAAATAAAAGGAAATACGAACAAATGAAGGTACCATTACCATTCTGGTAATCTCCCACATGTTTTAGCAGTATAAAGTATCGCACAGGCGACTAAGAGGCATCAGTCTGTAATTCTAAGAGTACCACTGTCGTTACTATGCCCGTTGGGTTTTTTTTTACATGGGGAAATTTCTACGCATACCCGCCTCGCGGGGGCAAGGACGGGTTATGTCGGACTCGAACCGACTAAAACCCCATGGTGTTCCACCTTCACCGCATATTGGCAGGGCCACGGGAACGCTTTCGCACACATCCGCAACCCCACCAGCGCTGGCCGCCCCATGGCAGCCCCTTCTCGTGGGAGGACTTCTTCTCCCCATTCTCCACCTCAGGTAAGGCGCATCAGAACACATGGCGCGCCCTCCTTCGCCATGGGGCCAGGAACAACGAGCACTGAGAAGCACTAGCCTTCTTGACCCCAGCGGCGGATCTGGTCTATGGCTCCGCCGCCAACCAAGTTTCGGCTGCGGAGGGCGGCGCCTCGCAATACCGACATTCCTCTCCCCACCACCACCGCATCAATCTACGGTGCGGCCCCGTCAGAGCCGTGGAGGAGTGTTAGTATGGCGAGTGGAGCCTCGCCATACTAACACTCCTCTTCCTCCGCCACTCCACCTCGGCTGCAGCGGTAGGGGGAGAGGACACCCCTCTCGCTCTTAAAATTTAATGAGTATATTTTCTAAAATATGCATTATGTCAGCGCTTTGAAGCAGCGCAGCGCCGTTGTTCCAAGGTCTCTCATTAAGAAATGGCTTAGTTCAACGTTTTCTATATAATATTATAAATATATATAACTCCTTAGACTTTAAGATATAAATATTCTTCCTTTAGGATAAAATAATAATTCCACGTGTATAATATTTACATTGATAAAAAATAAGTATCTTTGTAATCAAATCATTTTCAATAATTTAAAAACAGAACAAACTGTGCTTGCTTTTTCAAGCTCAATATTTATTGGTTCGAATAGAAAAGAAAAATACTTAAAAAAATACTTTCTTAGAAAAACACTGGAAAGAACCTTTGAACTAGTATTTTTACAGATGTCATTAAATAAGTTAATACATATAAAATTATCTTACGAATATAATGATTTGGTTTACCACAGCTGAATGAAAAATTCAGTTTTGTTCAAACAGTAATAAACTGTAAGTACACAAATATTTTATTTGCAAATAGTTACTTAGAAAAATAAATTATTTTAGTGGAGGTGAATTAATCAAAATCGTACTCATAATCTAGATATGCGTATAAATTCATAAATTAATTATACCTATTATTTTATACATAAAAAATTTGCGAAACTATTACACATCGGGTAACTGGCGCAACTTTTGTTTTATGTAAATTGAAAATAACAATTACTTGCTACATCTTATGCCTAGCATAAATCAATGAGATTATTTTTAGAGTTCCGTGACCAAAAAAACCGTGTCTGCCTATCTATCCGACTGTTCGTCTGTTCGTCTGTTCTTCCGTATGCTACGGATCTTTAGTTTGTAGATTAAGTTAGTTACAGTCCAGAAATTTGCATATTAGGTGTAGAATATTGATGTTAAACCAAGTATTGCATTAGATATTTTTTCGGGGATACATGAAATATGAGCTCATTGAGTAGAATACAAATGTATTTTATTCTTATTATTTTCAAATATTATAAAGTTGAGGACCACCAAAAATGTCAGTTTAAGACTGTTCTCGTTACGCAAAAAATAATCTAGTTAAAAAATTCTAACTTTAATTTATATTATACTGTATATTTACGTATATTAGGTACCATAATATTTTGCAAAAACATCGATTCATATGTAGCTTGTAAGCTGTGATCAAAACAAAGGAACCTTGTTTTATTTTAGAAAAAAGTTAATTGATCATAATATGTACCGAATCCTAATTGAGTCGGATCCGACCCTCGCTTGGTCTATTTTATTTATGATTCGGCCCCTGCAGGCACAATACAAATTAAAACAACTCAACTGAAAAAAAAAATCGAGAACATGTGAAGTTGACCATCACGGCGTCTGTTCACTACTCCAGTTACAGAAGCACATACATAAGAAGGCTCTTACTTTTTTTAGGTTTTAGGTTTATTAGTAGAGCTGAATTATATTACTTAAAAGTTTGTTATTATGATTCTATATTTATACGACAAAATTTTGTTCGTATGAAGTAGAACATAATACAAAATTCAAGCTAAGTAATGTTTTTAAATGTTTCCATATTTATTTATTTTTTTAGAGGAAAGGATTTATGGAACCAAATAAAGAAGAAATGCTTAAAATCCTTAGATTCAGCTTGTATATATAGTGCGAAGTCTTTTTTTTTCAGTACAAACACATTAATCATAACACATAATTAAAAAACATATCTCGATTCAAAGTTCCAACAATACGGAAAAAGAAAAATTCTCTTTAATTTGTAAAATAATATGAAAATAAAACTTTAAATAATTAATCAATCAAAACACTAAAACATTTACTTCAAATTAGAATCGGAATAAGATTTATTGCTTTTGGACACAAATTACCTAATTCGTTATACATCTGATACTGGTGGCAACGTTGATACTGTTACAAGGATACCCTATTTATTTTAAGGGTTATTATTATTGAAAAGCATTGGCTTTGCGATTAAAGTAATTGAATAACGAGATGTGGGTTCTAAGTATGAATGTTAGCAAGCAGAAGAAGAAAATGAATAAATTCAGAAAAACACAAATGATTTATCAGGTCTGGTTGTACTGAGATTTGCTTTTCCCCTTAGCTCTCATAAGGAGCGGTCTATACTAGGTAAAGTTAGTAACCTGTTCCACCTGGGTCTTTTCTCATGAAATAAGAGTTCCAGTAGCTTGTTTCAAAAACAGACTGTTATCTCGAAACAAGTTTCGATAGAAACTGTTTTTAAACTGTGCTAGTCCCTGTTACACCTTGTACTGTTGCTGTGGAATTGCAACGTTTTACGACAAAGTTTTTACATTAGCATTTTGTTATTGGTAATATAAATAATACTGACTTAGCATAAATATATTTTGCATCAGTTATTATTTGTATGGATTTGTTAAAGTTTTCCAATTCAATGGTAAGGTTCGTATAATAGAATATTTTTGTGTATCTGAGACCGGTATTTTACGAGAACAGGTGTTACAGGCTCTTTCTCTCGTCATCTTGGGTAATCTCCTTAAGCAAGAATTTAGAAGAGTTACTTCCGAGCTGTTTGGTACATGTTTTCGGATATTGGTCGCCCCTGGAACAGAAACCGTTGACTATGGGTACTATCGAGAACTAAAATAAGTAAAGATAAGTTAAATTAAACGCTATGAAATACGTAAAATTTGTTTTATTTAAGGAACAGTTTTTAGATTTAGACACAACAGTTCCAACGTGTTACTTTGAAAAATCGATTTATTTAAAATATAACGAAAAATAAGTGTAACTCCTATTTCTTATGCTACACTGAGTTTACTTCCAATTTTATTGCAGAAGCTTTATGCCGAGCACTTGTGTTGGGATGAAAGGTTGCTCCTGAGTAGGTGCGCATGATAAGTGTACATGGTTGGTAGATAGTTTCGTCGAAATTAATCAGGTTCAGGAAAATAATCACTTAGGTACTAAGAATCAGTGCACTTAAACACGAGTTACACATTTCATTTATAGTGGCCTAATAAAGCTTCCTTGACAACTACCTTCGGTAACAATTTAGAAATTTTGTCAAAGATTAAGGACAATGCGGATATCATGAAATGCCACTTGTGGACACTCAAATACAGAGGTATTTACTTGCATTCGATGTAACGTTTCTTTCATATTTGATAAGATCGGAGGTTAGGTGTGTAACAAGGTTTGCCTCTTTACATGTAAAACAATTGTACCCATTTAACTTTTTGCATTTACTCAGGCTGGGTTCTAAATGAGGAATTCATAAATTTAGTCAGGTATTTTGGCTACAAAGATATGTGGACTTAATCACTGAAAGATATGCAAAGTAACTAAGAAACCACCAAATCAAAACAAAATTCAAAGCAAATCGTCGGTGAGAAAAATCGTAGAGTTTGACCGACTAAACCGCCAGCCAACAACAACCCGAAGGTATTTTAATAAATTCTTAAAGTAAAAAAAATTCATTTTCGACTTGTTAACCGTTTTGACATAGATAATAAAATTATACATTTCAATAATATGTTTTGTCATAATATTGAAATCGTCATCAACCTAAAAGTAAATAAATTGACCTACACAGAAATATGTATTAAGACATACATATACATGTACAGAATGCGCGGGTCGTGTTATACTTGAAAATTGTTAAATAAATGTAATAAGCGAGAGATCGAAGGAAGTGCGCCATAAAGGAATAAGAATAATAGCACGAGAAAGTTTATTTGCTAAGATCCGCATGCTACGAGTAGAACCTATCTTTTGATTATTAATAATACAACATTAAAGAAAGTATTATATCATTGTATCGATGTGTTGGCAGTTTATGGGGGTAACAATTTTCTGCGAGTATTTTTTCTGTATAATAAATTTAAAAAATTAATAAACCCCGAAACAAAAAGAGCTAATGATCTTCAAACGACTGAACAGATTTTTTGAAACATAGCTAAGAACACTCGAGCAAAACACCTTTCAAACAAAAAAAAAAAACTGAATCAAAATCGGTTCATTCATCAGGTAATTTGAATAATGATTAGCTGAGCACATATACAGTATAGCTATATATATTATGCAATGTAATGTTACTTATATAAAGACTTGTTTATAAAAGAAAGTAACGAAGTAAAGCTAAAGCAGTACGATAAAATTTACCATTACTTATATAAGATGAAAGAAAGATAACAGACACAAACTCTATAAAAAGCCGTAATTGTTTCATTTGCTACTTTCATTATCCGATATTCAAATGCAAACTGCTATGTCCCCAAAAAGTTTGTGATTACCTACGCTATTGTTTTATTAAAATTCTTTTATTCATTCATATGCAAAATAAATATATGTATATTGACAAATAATTCATCAACTTAGGTATTAATATGGTCATCAATTTATAATTTATGTGGTCACTCAAATACTTATTTTTATATTGTATTTTAATAATTTTCAAAATGATCAAAAGCTGCGGTTGCCAACCCACCTGCCAAGCGCGGCGACTAAGTATGGTAAATCATGTTCAGCAGTGGATTTTTGATAGTAAGTAAAGATGTAATGATGGTGATGAAGAAACGTTGCTCTAGCACTAAATAGAACTATATTATTATTATACCAAATAGCTAGAGGCATTCAGCTCACCTAAAATTTCACTGAAATTATTAAATGTAATTGTAGGTGCCGATTTGCCCTGTGGTTATATTACGAGTAAGAGTAAATTAACGAGCTCTGCTCTTAGAAAATAATCTAACCACTGTAATAGAAATAATAATGAAAATTTTTCGCTATAAAAATAGTACATAAATGTGTCAATAAATTTAAATCCAGATGAATACTGTGGTCAGTCATGTATTTGACAATAGTGGATTGTCACAGTGATGAGACTTATCTCATCGACCGATATGCATTTGCTCCTTTGAAAACTATATATTTCAGGTGGGAATCACTCTGAAACTGCATTATGTTTTCTTTTTATTATTATGAACATAAAATAAGACACTTATATATAAAAGAAGAACATGAGCCGTGTTAGCTCAGGGGCAAAACGCTTACTGTAAACACATTACACGAGCAAACCGGGTTCGATCCCCGCTGGCAGCAATGAAATTGCTTATTGCATTATTAAGTGCTGATTTACCACCAATCTAACAATTTGTGAATGCACCACAATCGCATTTTCTTGGATTTCGTACAATAAAAATGAAAGAGCACGAAACAAACAGGCGCCGTCACCTATAATGGGGACGACAGTATGTTCTTCCATTTTTACTTTAATATTAAGAGTTTCTGCAGTCATTTCTTCAGTGAGAAAAAATACTTCTATTAACAACACCTAATCACAAAGCAAATTGAATTCCAAGTTTTAAGAGTGGTTGTAAGAAAGACAAAATCAATCAACTAATCCGAAACACGAAGCAAATCTTAAACCGTAAGCAAGCAAACAAAGTCGAAGTCTAGTCAAATATCCGTTAACAGTGAATAGGTACCGTATGTGGTACAGGTTGAAGCGCTCATTCATCATTCACTTTATATTAGTTCGATAACACACAACGTTACCGCGTTCTAAAACGATACCAACGCCATCTATTGGTAGGGATTGTAACTTGAAGATCAATACAAAATAGGTAGGTACCTAACTATTTCTTTTGGTTTTGCCATTTTATTAGTTTGTAAAAAAATATATTCGGTTTGGTTGTTTATATTTCATTGTTTTTTAATTTTTAAAATAGTATTTTTTTGGTTCAGATGTAATTTTGTGCAAATTTTTTGTACAAATCTTCTTGTCTATTTTGTTTTATGTTTTTGTGCAATAAAAGTATATTCTATTCTATTCTAATAAATTAAGTTTAAAATATTTATCAATATCATTTACGTTATTTACGACCCAAAAACCTTAAAAATAACACCCAAGTCACCCAACCCATGATGATTTTTACATACAAACATACATCCATCCAACCTTCCATACATGTTGGTTTCAAACCATAATCGATGTCATTTTCGTAATTAACGTCCCAAAAAACCATAAAACGACATCCATATTGACATTTCAACCACATCGCACCCCCACAAGGGATGATGGTAGGTATTTGCCGTCTGGTACGATGGATTTTGAAATAGTTGTTGTTTTCGTAATCAGCGACCCGATAAACCATAAAAACGATACCCATGTTGATTTTCAGAATTTGTCACCCCTTTTCCACCTTTTAGGGGTGAATTCTGAAAGAGCCTGAAAGACTTGTTTACTCATTTATTGATAGGAGTACTCCTGTGAAGTTTCGAATAAAATAGTTTAACTAATCTTGTTTCCCCATACAAATTTTCAACCCCTTTTCTCACCCCCTTAGGGATTGAATTTTCAAAAATCCTAGGACACGTAATTATTTATTTCTAATTGTTAACCTAAAAACAAAGTTTCAGGCTTCTAGCTCTAAAAATCACGGACTTTTATACAAAGTTTTAACCCCTTTTTCACGCCCTTAGGGGGCGAATTTTCAAAAATTCTTTCTTAACGGATGCCTACGTCATTACAACTGTCTGTAAGCCAAATTTCAGCGAAATCCGTTCATTAGTTTCGGCTGTGCCTTGATAGATGAGTCAGTCAGGTTTGCCTTTTTTATACAGGTGGTCTAATTAGTGACGTCCAAAAGAAAAATTTGAATTCGTCACAACCAGGGGTATCCGAAAATACCTCTTGTATGTTATCCGATTTATTGTAGTTTTCGTGTTATAATTTTTTTAGTATTTTTTTAGTGTATTTGTCCCGATGGAGCTTCAAAAATTCATATCTTTTTTTGTAGTGGTTATTTTTAAGATATTTTATTTTGACATAATTGTCTTGAATGATACTTTTACACATAAAATAATAAACTTCTTAACATTTCTGCAAATTACTCAAAAAAGAATCGAAATTAAGAATTTCAGTTTTTAGTAGGGTAGACTCAAATATACAACTTCAATTTAAAAATACAAAAACTAGTTTCCATAGGTTCTAGCTGACTTTAAAAACTTTGCAAGTTTCAAAGTTATCTGATACATTAAAAAAAATTGGTACTTAACGGGTTATTATTCGCTGTAATCGTCATTCGAAGGTGAATACGCTAAAAATTCACAAATATTTTTGAAGCTTTAAAAAATTATTTTGCCTATTTTTGTCATTCTTATGTAAGTGAATGTAATAAAATGTAATTTGTTATTATATTCACCAAAATTGCAGTAAAATAACACGAGGTAGATTGTACATTACAATTATTCATAATTTGAGCTTTGTTAAACGGGTTTCGAACCCTTCGTGGCCAGGTAATAATTAGACCGGTTTTTATCTGCTCAGTGGACCCCTCCCTCGTACCCTCCTACCCCTACCTCATATCATTGACGCATCTAGTTCGTTAGTTTAGTCGTTTACGGCCATCACGCTTGTTGAAACTGCTCTCGTTGACGTTATTTTCGTTCCGTTGTACTACTTTGCTGTGTTAACTGGACTCTGATTTGCCTAAAGATAACCTGTGCTTGTGTTTTGGACTCCAATTTGCCTCACGATAACCTGTGCTCGTATTTTGGACTCTTGATTTGCTTTACGTACATTGTATTTGTGCGGTACCATGAATTATTTACTAAGCCAATACGCAGAGATGCATTATTATTATGGCCTAGCCCAAGGCAACGGTCGTACAGCTGCAAGGCTTTATCAAGAGCCACTTGAGAGGCGAGGAGAAAGACTGGTTTGTTACCCGGATCATAGGGTTTTTATTAACGTACATAACACCCTGATGGCTGGACGTGTCCCCGGTCGCAATCAATCTCGCGAACCAGTACCCCGGAATCCGGATCGAGTTTTTATTTTTTTATTTATTTTGGCAACAAACAGTCGTATACAAAAGAAAATAAAATACAAACAACTTATCTGTTAGATATTGACCTACAGTGCCGAAAAGTTAAACACAATTTAAAAGAAAGTTACATGGTAACACTACATAGTGACTATTTACATAACAAAAGTACAAAATATATAGGTATATAAGAATATCAATAAAAATAAAAATGCAACTCACTTGCAAACCTTACTTAAATTACTTTTTAATGTCTGTTTTAAGGTATTGAGAGATGTGTTAAAAAGGTCGATATTAGTAAATTGCTTATTATATATGTCAGTGGAACGGTATAAGAATGAATTACGAGTATATCTTTTATGTAACCGCGGAGGAACAAAAAGTGGCATTTTACGTGAGGATCGCACTGGAAGACGAGCACGAGCAATAAATGATGCCTTTGAGAGAAGTAGAGAAGAGTCAATTAAATTATTCAAAATTTTATATAGAAAGATTATATCAAACAATTTGCGTCTACTGTAAAGTGATAACAATTTATACCTAAACAAAGATTCATCATATAATTCGTTAGTAATGTTATTACGGTAGTTAAGTGACCTTAGGAATATCTTTTGTACTCTTTCAATTCTATTCTTATGTATATGATAACAGGGACTCCATACAATACTACAAAAATCTAAGATTGACCGAACAAAGGAAAAGTATAGAGTTTTTAGCGTTATTGTTTTATTAAAGGGTTTGCTAATCCTAACAATAAATCCTAAGCTACGAAATGCATTGCCTAACATATAATCAATGTGTAGATTGAATGACAATTTTGAATCCATTCTTCTTATTCGTGTGCTTCATTACTGAAGGTCGTGCTTGTCCTGAAATGCTTTCACCGATGTGTCGACTAGCTTCCTCCATACCACTCTGTCCTCGGCTTGTCTCAGGGCAGTCGGAATATTAAGTCCCGTTATATTTTGAATCTGGTCGGACCAGCGGGTAGGTAATCGCCCACGTTTTTCCTTCGATCTTCACAACTACAACCAACTTATCCAGATTGTCCGGTTGTCTCCGGGCAATATGACCAAAATAACTTAGGACTCGTTGGTAGCATATAGTGGATAGTCTGGTAGTAATCTTTAGTTGGTCGAGAATAGACTTGTTGGTTCTTTTTGCTGTCCACGGTATACGCAACATTCTTCTATAACACCACATTTCGAAAGTCTCGATCTTCTTTCGGTCAGCTGCTCGGATTGACCATGATTCGGCACCGTACAGAAATATTGAGAATACCAAAGCTCGCACGAGTCTGGTCTTGGTGGTATTCGACACTTTCCTGTTTTGCCAGATTCTGGTTAACTTACTCATAGTTGCTTTGGCCATCTGCATACGTCTCCGAATTTCTTTGTCACAGCCTCCCTGATTGCTTATAAGTGATCCCAGGTACACAAATTCATTTAAGAACTCCAGGTCTGCGAGTTCTCCGGTTCGTGCAAAAGTTCCAGCTCGATCTACTACCATGACTTTAGTTTTCGTCCTATTAATAGAAAGACCTACCATCTCACTTGCGCGCTCGACTATTCTAAGTAGTTCAGCCATTTCTTGTTCTGAGGAAGCCAATAGCGTAGTGTCATCGGCGTATCGGAGGTTAATGATTTTGTTGCCTCCAACGGAAATGCCTCCATCCCACTCTTCTAGCGCTGTGCTCATGATATACTCGCCATAGATGTTAAAAAGAAAAGGGGATATGATGCATCCCTGTCGTACTCCTTTTTGTGGTTTAAAAGGAGCTGATAACACGTCATTCACTCTTACCATTGACTTCCCATTCTCATATAGGATTGCGATCAGTGCTATTAAATGGCAAGGAACACCCATTTGTATGAGGATTTTCCATAGACAATCCCACCTTACACAGTCAAACGCCTTGGAGTAGTCAACAAAACACATCATTTTCGGAACATTAAATTCCCGGCTCTTCTCTATGAGTTGTCTAATGTTAACAATTTGCTCCCGAGTTCCGCGGCCCTTGACGAAGCCAGCCTGTTCATTAGGTATTTGCCGCTGTAGGTAAGGTTGAAAGCGTCCCTTAATTATGTGGAGCATGATCTTACTACGATGTGATATGAGGGCCACTGTTCGGTAGTTTTCACATATCTTTGTCGAGCCTTTCTTTGCATCTTTCTTGGGTATCAAAGAGACCTGTTCAGTCCTTAGGCCATTTTTCCGAGGTCCAGATCTGATTACACAGGTCCTTTAAGATCTTGACACCTGTTTCTCCAAGGCTTTTCAGTTCTTCAGCGAATATACTGTCTCTTCCGGCTGATTTATTTGTTTTAATATTTCTAAGAGCTTCCCTGACTTCAGATTCCAGTATTTCAGGCTCTAGGATTTCACTCAGGCTCAATGGCCCAGAAGATTTCCTGTCGTCCTTGTACAGGCTTTGGCAATATAACCGCCATCTTTCTGTGACCTGGTCAATCTCCGTCAGTAATGTACCCTTGCCATCTTGGATCGCCCAGGTTTTGGGTCTAAACTCTCTTGTGATGCTTTTCAGATCTTTGGTGTGCATCGTCTTAGCATGGTAGTCAACATCTTCACATATCGAGTTCAGATATTGGTTGTAGTCTCTACGGCATAAGCGTTGAACCTTCGCTGACATGGTCTTATACTGAGCTTTCTCAGAGTCCCTTCTGGTTAGGAGGTTCTTTCTTTCATTAATCGCCTTCCACGTTTCTTCAGATATCCACGCCTTTCTTGGACTACAATAGTTTTGCTGTTCGATGTCTTTTCGTGTATCGAGAATAATGTTCTTTATTGTAATCCACTTTGTATCTATGTCGATGCTGTTATCTAACTTTACGTGTGTGACTTTATTGTTGAAGACTTCTTTGAAGGTATGAAGTGTTTCTGGAGAGGGTCGACTATGATGTTTGACTAAGGATCTCAAGCATTTCTTGAGCTTTACACTCATGATTGCCACCAATAATTTGTGATCGCTTCCGCAGTCAGCTCCGGGGAACGTCTTTGTATTAATTATACTGGACCTCCATCGCTTTGCAATAGCAATATAATCAATTTGGTTTCTGGCACGATCACCTGGCATAACCCAAGTATATAGCCGTCGTGGGTGGTTCTGGAAACATGTATTCATGATGCTCAGAGAGTTTTCCGCGCAGAATTGCAACCATATCTCACCTCTGTCGTTTCTCTCTCCGAGACCATATTTTCCAACAACTTCTCTTAGATGATCCTCATGTCTTGTCGATCCTACTTTTGCATTAAGATCTCCCATCAAAAGTGTGATTTCCCTTCTGGGCAGGCTCCTCAGGGTGTACTCCAACAAACTGTAGAAGTCCTGGATCTCTCATTCTGTTGAACTTGCTGTTGGGGCATACACAACCACCAGATTCAGATGGCATGGTTTTGTGTTAACTTTCATGGTGATTATCCGATCACTCACCGGGTGGTATCCCAGCACAGATTTATTGATGTAAGGTGATACACAAATACCAACTCCATTCCTACTTTCATTTTCCGGTCCTGAAAAATATAGAGTGTGGCCTGATGGAATAGTGTAAAAGCCTGACCCTCTCTTGTGTGTTTCAGTTATTCCAAGAACTTCCAGTTGATAGTGTAATTGTTCTTTACCTATAATATCCACTTTCCCTGGTTCCAGTATACCCCTGACATTCCATGTCCCTATCCTAATTTTCTTGCAAAGCTGAGGTTGTTTGGCTTTGGTTGGTGTGAATTGAGACGATGTTTTGATGTCACCAGTAGCATGCTTTACACACTGAGCCTGGTGAGTCACTTCAGTGGAACCAGTAGCATACTTCACACCGTGCGACCTGGAATCGACATGGCGCCGGGTGGTAGCCGGATCGCATGTCATCGTTCTCTCAGTATCAAACATATTTCATGACAAGTTTCATGGGAAAATAGTGCAGTGGTTTCCCCTTGCCTTCTGCACCGCAGTGATGTCATATTTTCTTCAAGGACGCCCTGCTGCCAGCGCCCTTCATCCGGACTGAGTGATTTATGGGTCCGGACCCCCTGTCTCCCAGCTGCTTGTCGACCTGTATCTCCATAGGGTTTGGTTACCGCTATCTCGATGATAGGTTGCTCGACGTAACAGGGTTCGCCGCGGGTAGGCTGGGAATGGAGTTGGTGGAGAGAGGCTAAGTGACTGCTCTTGTCCACAAGTCATGTATTGCGCATCATACACCCTTGAACCCCATTATTAATTGAATCCATTATTATACCCAGATCTCTAATACTATCTACTCTTTTAATAGTGGTGTCATTCAAGCTATAATCAAATATTATATTGTTGACTTTACGTGTATAAGATATAATATGGCATTTATCAATATTGAGATATAATTGGTTATTTGAACAATAATCACATAGAGAAGTTATGTCTTTTTGCAGCTTTACACAGTCATCAACTGTTTCGATAACTCTGAATAACTTAGTGTCGTCAGCATAAAGTAGGTAATCACTATTTTTTAGTGCGAGTCCTATATCATTAATAATAAAGAAAACAGCAAAGGGCCCAAGTGTGATCCTTGAGGCACGCCTGAAGGTACGGGTAGAAATTGTGAAGAGTATCCCTTTACACAAACTGCTTGAAATCTATTTTTAATATAGGATTTTATCCACCTGAGAAGGCTGCCGTGAATGCCAGCCCATGTAAACTTCTCAATAAGTAGATCGTGATTTAACTTGTCGAAAGCCTTGGAAAAATTTGTGTATACAACATCCACTTGTAAGTTATTATCCATGGCCTTCGACAAATAATCAGTAAAAGCTACCATATTGGTATCCACACTACGGTGCTTAAAGAAACCATGTTGTTGTTGACATATGTAATTACGAACTGAAAACGAAATATAGGATGTGACAATTTTTTCAAGAATCTTTCCTAAAACACATAATTTGGAAATCGGTCTTTACTCAGTAATTATATCTTTTCTGTTATTTTTGGGAATAGGAGTTATTAAATATTTTTTCCACTTACTAGGATAAACACCAGTTTCAATAGAAGTACGAAAAATTATGGTTACAGGTTTTGCGAGTTCTTTGGAACATTTGGATGAATGTTATCAGACCCTGCACCCTTATGAACGTTGACATTTTTTAATTCTTTAAGAACAATATCATAGTCTATATTAACAGAGTTTATATCTATCGTTGAGAGGGGATAAGAGCTAATGGAATGATTTTTAATAAGAGAATCATTTTTGAATAAAAAAACGGAATGAAAATATTGATTGAACGCATCGCAAATCTCACTACCACTAGATAAAAGTTTACCTTTGTATAACATTCTATCTGGAATGTCATTTGTGGAATTTTTAGACTTTACAAAAGACCAAAAATATTTTGGATGCTCTTTAATTTTCTCTTCAGCAATTTCAATAAATTTTTCTCCATTTTCTTAAAGCGATGTCTCAGAGTAGAGAAGGTTTGATAATCGCACTGGTTTCCATATCGTTTCCATTTTTTATGAAATTTATATTTTTCTTTTGACAGTTTAATCAGAGGTTTATTAAACCACGGAGGAAATTTATTTTTGGTAGTAAGATAACGCGTCGGTACATGTTTATCCACAAGCCCATCAAGCACATCATAAAAGTATGTAGTCATCAATTCTACGTCGTACTTCATAGTGCTAAAAGTTGCCTCCCAGTCAATCGAATTTAACGAAGTATTAATTGAGTCGAAGTCGGCTTTGCAGAAAAGTTTTTTCTTAATATTAGCAACGTTAAGAAAAGCAGAAGAAAATAATTTTAAACCTATTTCTAAAGCTTTATGATGATTATCTTGCGGCACTAATGGGTATACGCTAGAAGAAACTGAACAGATTTTATTACAAAAAATTAAATATAGAAGTCTGTTATTAACATTAAATTGAGAGTTGAATTGTAATAACAACGATAAATACATAAAGTCGGCAGTAAGACAAGCTAATCTATCATTGTTTGTTTGAATATCCATGGTATTAGTGGTTATATTATAATACCAACAAGCATTAGTCACATTAAAGTCGCCGAGAATAAGAAAAATATCATTAGAACTACAACTCATAAATTCGGTTACCCTATCATAGAAAGAAGTCAATAATAGCTCATGATTATTGCCGTGTGCTATATATGTGGATATTAAATGTAGATAGCGAGGTGTGTTATTAAACTGACCGGACGAAGTAGGAGCGGTAATCGCGTACAGCGGCACCGACACCCATACCTCCTCTGCCGGTGGCGGCGCGCGCATGTCTGCACGGTGCCGAGGACACAATTCACGGCGAACCGCAATCAACACGCCACCGCCTCGCTCGTGCCCATTTAATGCAACATTACGATCACAACGGTATACCTGATAACGGTTGTCAAAGTATTCTGAGTCATAAAAGTTATCATTAAGCCAAGTTTCGGTTAAACATATCACATCGTAATTGTTGCACAATATTGCATTAAGAATGTTATGTGATTTAGTGCGTAAACCCCTCACATTTTCATAATAAATAGTAAAGTTTGTGTTATCGTATTTTAAAAATTGAAATTAACATCGTTCCACCAACATGTAAGAATATAAATACATAATGTAAGCTTCGCATCTTAAACCAAATTAACAAAGACATTATTTTAATGAGATTAAAATTAAAACTTGATATATAGAAATAGTTACATAGAATATTTGAATGGTTTAAATTAAATATACAAAATAAAAATAGTCACTTAATTCTAGTAAGGTCGACTTCACTAGTTATCAGTAATGCTTTGGACTCCTCATTTTTACGTACAAATATCTTGCAATCTGACAACCAAACATATTTATAGCTTTTTTCTTTAGCTATTAGACGCACTTGCTTATATAATAATTTATTATGTGGCGATAAATGATCACTAATAAAAATAGGCTTAGACGGACCGTCCACAGCAGCGTCCACTGTTGTCAACCCACGTCGGGCACGCACAGCCGCAAGCATATCTGATTTCCGCTTTCTTTGTGTTAACCTAACGATTATATTAGGAATCGAGGATAAGTTATGAGATCTGTCATTAGCAATATTTGTATTATCGCTACTTTTTGAATTAAAACGTCGAACACGGTGGATGTAATCGATATCCGATGACGCCAATGGGAAACCAATCTTCGTTGCAATGTTGTGAACAATCGTTAGTAAATTTTCGCCCTTAGTAAAAGGTAATCCTGATATTTCTAAATTATTGACCCTTCCTTGTTGTTCCCTCGCTTGTTGCTGTTCTGATAGGTTATTGACGCTGGATTGTAAGGCATACATATCCTTTGAGATTGATCCAACTTTAAGGTTATTTTGCTCCATAGAAGATTTCAATAAGCAAATATCATTTTTGAGGGCAGTTTGTTCATCTGATAATTTCTCGGTGGTGAGCTTCATATCATGCAATTGCTGTTTAAACTCACTTAAATTGTCACGAAGAGCATCCAAAGAAGACTTTATATTGTTATTATGACTCTCAAGCACATTATTTATAGAAGCAGTAATTTTATTTTGAAAATCAATCATCATCTCTTGAAAATCACATTGGCAATCCGGTAATTTTCTCTTCCTTTGTATGAAATGAACATCTTCGCTGAGCTTTGATACATCAGGGTATGATCCCGATCCTTTTGGTGGGCTTCTACCAACACTCATTTTTAGTTATAACAAATTATTTCGTAAACAGATGTATTAGAAGATAGCAGTGTTATCACGATAGTTAATTGCAATTTACGTAAGATATAAGCGATTAACACGACGGTATAAGCAAGGTGAAGCGAAGCACACGTTGGCTATCCTTTACTCGCAAACTAGTGATTAATGAGTCTGAGCACCACCGAATCTCTAGCCTTCCCGTACGCACTCGATCGTTGTCGCTGACAAAATTTATAGTAAACACACCCGAAATGCACTGTTGATTGAAAACAAAATGCTGTGAATTAACTGAACACTACAGAGGAACAATTTTGTAACCATGTAGAAATACAAAACAAGACTGAGTTGACAAAGTCGTGTAAGATATCCAAAGAGACCCTTCTACAAGTTCAAGAAATATAGCCACACGAACTGGAGTTCCACGAACTTCGGTTCTAAGAATTCTTAATAAAGGTGAGCCTTAAAAATGCTGTAACACCAGCCTTAAGATTTTAACTTGTGATAATTATGAGTTCTTTTTTGGATTATTTTTTGTTTTGCAGAAAGCGTCCAGCGCGTCCAGCAGCTTCAGGATTCTAATTACCGAAGAAGAGTAGTTTTTTGTGAAACCATGTTACAGATATCTGAAGAAGACCTTGATTTTTTCAAAAAAATACTTTGGACACACGAGTCCCGATTCGAAAGGACTGCACTTTTTAATATCCATAATTACGATTGCTGGGCCATCGTAAACCCACGTCTGGCAAGGGAATTGAACTTCCAACACCACTTTAACGTAAACATGTGGTCTGGGATCCTAAATGGAGAATTTATTGGTCCCTTTGAATTACCATCCAGGTTAGATAGACGGACTTATTTGAATTTTTTACAAAATCACCTGTGTGAATTGTTGGAAGACGTGAATATTGCGGTACGACAAAAAATGATTTTTCAAAATGACGGTGCTCCTTGCCACTACGCAAGACAAGTAAGATAGAATCTCAACGAAATTTTTCCACAAAGATGGATTGGGCGTGCAGGGCCGATTGAATGGCCTGCACGTTCGCCAGATCTCAACCCTATCGACTTTTGTATTTGGGGATTTTACAAGGAGCTGGTGTACGCTCGGGAAGTCGACAATGAAGAAGAATTGAGAGAAAATCTGGAAATAGCTGCAAGAAAAATTAAAAATGATCACACACGCTCTTTCAGACAGTTACAACATAACTTTTTAAAACGTTGTCGTCTTTTGAAGTAGGAGGACGTCATTTTGAAAACTTGCTTTAATAAAGAATTAAAATAATAAGTTTTTGTCTAATTTTTTGTTATTATACATAAATAAGCCCAAATGACCGTAAAATTAAATAACACCGTATTTCTTTGAATTTTTACAAATTATCATCTTACCTTAAATATCTTCACTAGTTAATTAAATGCATCAGAGAATACATTTGAATGCATCAGAGAATTTCCCACTAAAATTTGCCGTAAGAATGACAAAAGTAGGCAAATTAATTTTTAAAACTTAAATTTTTTTTGTGGATTTTTAACCCTATCCACCTTCGAAGGGTGATTACAGCAATTAATAGCCCATTAAGTACCATTTTTTAATGTTTCGGATAGCTTGGAGACCTGTAAAGTTTGCAAAGTCAGCTAGAACCTATAAAAACTCCTTTTTGTATTTACAAATTGAAGTTGAAAATTTAAAAATATCCCACTAAAAACAAAAATTATTATTTTGGATACTTTTTGAGTAAATTGCAGGAATGTTAGGAAGTTTATTATTGTGTGTGTGAAAGTATCACTTAAGATAATCATGTCAAAAAATATCTAAAAAATAACAATTACGAAAAAAGACATAAATTTTTGAAGCCCCACCGACAGAAAAAACTAAAAAAATACAAAAGAAATTATAACTCGAAAATTACAAAAAATCGGATAACATATATGGGGTATTTTCGGATACCACTGGTTGTGAGGAATTTAATTTTTTCTTTTGGACGGCACTAATTGGACCATATATAGATTCTTTTTACAAAAATTGTAAGAGGCAATCATATTATTATAATCGGATTATTGAGAATAGATTCAAATTATGGCATTTTAGGTTTCGACGTCATACTAACAGTTCACTTTTCTAACTGTTAACACCACAACACAAACTAATAACAATTAACGGAACTCCATCCAGTAAACGTAAGTTTTGTGTAAATAGGATTGAAAGAAGTAAAATTAGGAATAACAGCCAGAAATCTAAATCTAAATGAGACTAGATCGTTAGACGATGTGGTACTTAGACTTTAGATTGACTTGTTTTTTTCTGACTTTGAATCCTGACTTTATAATAGCTTAAACCCACGTATTTGTTTAAAATCACGTTTTTGAAGTAAAAAAATCTTGAGAATCGTTGTGATTTGAAACTCAATAAGACGAAAAAGCGACACTAAAAAGACAAATATATTATACATCTAGATATAGCCTGTACACTGCATTCGTCTCATTTTCTCGAAGTTTAGTTTTCTGAAGGTTTCACTTCTACCGCGTGTGGTCTGCGCACATGTTTTTTTTTTGTTTTTGTGTATCGTTGTATTTCACCTCTGACGTATTTTTGTAACAAGCGAGCACACAGCCCACTTGATGGTAAGTGGATGCTATGGCCCAAATACATCTGCATCTATCCTCGATTAAGAATCATAATGCAAATGCGTTGTGCCAATTTGAAGCGCCCTCATTGTCCGTACCGGAAACAAAAATTGATATAATATGCCAAAGCCTGTTGTGTTATTTAAATCATATCTCTGTATTATTTTTAGTAATAATGAGTGTGTATGTAAAACTTGTTACCAAAAGGAAACTGGGATAACATTCCACAAGTAACTGAATTTACAGCTAATATTAAACAAATTAAAACTATTTGATAACATAGGTACTTAAACATTTGTTACTAATTTTAATATCGTAATTACAAATATGTTTGGCTTTATATTTCTGAGTTTTAATAAACAATAAAATTCAATAGGGTTGTCGAGTTCCTTGTCTATAATACTTATCGATGTTCTTTTCTACCTATATATGTTAACAACCAAAGTCGCGGACAACAGATAATTATTAAATGTTTATTAATTAACTAGATCCACCGCTGGGGTCGGGAAAGCGGGTGCTACCGAGCGCTCGATTTTCCTGGCCCCATGGCCTCCGCGTACCGGACTCGGGGGGGCCCGTTACGCAAGTGGTGTTGGAGGCCGTGGAGGAAGGCGTGTCTTATGTTCCTGATGCGCCTTGCCTGAGAAGAAGAATGGGGAGAAGTTCTCCCCCGAAAAGGGGCTGCCATGGTGCGGCCAGCGCTGGTGGGGCCGCGGATGTGCGCGAAGGCGTTCCCGCACATCCGTGGTGGAACACCATGGGGTTTTAGTCAGTGCGAGTACGACACCTAAAAGACCTAAGCCTCCTTAAAGCAGTACTTCTGCATTGGGCCATTTCCTGGACATTTCTTAGCTTCATGTATGTGTCTCGAAATACCTTCTTAATTAATACATGAGGCCTTTTTTTTACTTTTTTGCCTGATGTTTAACCGGATAAAAGATAGTTAAAAAGCTTTGAAATTATGTCATAAACTTTATTATGATATCATGGAAAATGACAACACGAGCTTTCATGGTTATCTTACTACGCGTTACCCAATTTTATATAAATGGTAAAAGTTTCGAATCACGAAATTTAATTTTTTATCTGACTGAATAAGATAACAGTAAGATAAATATCCGCAAAGTATTTTGGCGAACGAATAATTTTATTTTATAGTCATTAAAGAGAAACTTTCTATAAAGACATTTAAGATAAAACTTCGTTTCATTTCAAAGATTGAATTCAGGTTCATTCATTCATCATGCCTTAACATTCATACGAGCATGAGATATTTTCGGGTATGTTTTAAGTGATGTCAATGCCTTCTTTAAGTTTATTGCAATTTTTTTTTAACCCCGACGACAACAGAGGGGTGTTATAACTTTGTAGTGTGTATCTATGTGTCTATCTGTGGCATCATAGCTCCTGAACGGAATGAACCGATTTCGATTAAGTTGTTTTCGCTTGAAAGGTGTCTTAATCGAGAGCGTCTATAACTATGTTTCAAGAAAATCTGTTCAGCCGTTTGAAGGTTATCAGCTTTTTTTTTATAGGATAGGGTGACAAACGAGCACACAGTCCACATGGTGGTAAGTGGTTGCTGTGACCCATAGACATCTAAATCTATCCTCAATAAAGAATCAAAATGCAGACCCGTTGTCACCCGTGAGGACTAAGATGGAATGCTTCTTTTCCAGTGAAAAGGTCTCCGGTTCTTTACACTCACCATACGAAACACAGCAGTGTTAAGTTGCTATTTTACGCTAGTATTCTGTGAGAGCGTGGTCCTCCTCCGGTCGAGCCAGCCCATTCATGCTACAACTATACTACTCATTTGTAAAAAATGTGTAAAGTACTTTTGTTTTGGGGTTTTTTAATTTAAGTTATTTAATTATTATAAAAAACTTAAACTTAAATCTAGGGGCATGACATAAGGCGGCAATTTTTTAAAATAGAATAAAGAATAATGGAATAAAGGTGACAAATGAGCACATAGTCTACCTTAAGGTAAGTCAATGTTATGGCCTATAGACATCTTCAACTATTCGCGTTTAAGAATATTAAAACAGATGCGCTGTTACCCATGAGAACTAAGACGGAATGCCTAGTTTTCAGTAAAAAAGGTCTCCGGTTCTCTACCCTCATCATACAAAATAGCAGCATTAAACCACTATTTTACGCTGGTGTTCTGCGAGACCGTGGTTCACACTCGGTCGAACTGACCAATTCATGCTTCAACCATAATATAACTGCAGCATGACTTTACCATGTCTAAATCACGCCATGCGTAGTATGGCATGGTGATATCTCTAAAGTCTCTAAAGTTTTTACAGCTTCCTCAAAGACCTGAAAAATAAAGCTCAATGGCGTTCGAGGAGTTAGCTGGTTACCTGGTCCTTAAACCGATAATTTGTTCTGAGCTATGAAGTTTACCTAGGTCGCATCTCTATTAAATCGGATGCAACACAAAGAAATGCCGTGTTTATTTGCGCACATAATATATGGAACATAAAATTATGAAATCGAGTCGTCGTTTATTAAAAACAAAACGTTTGTGATGTAAGCAAAGGCGTGTGACTAAACAAAGCATCACTTGTGAACTTTGCACGAAATTTACTCACTAGATTTCAATCTTTGTCATTTCATAAAACGTGAATATGTAATAAGTTCATTATAAGTAATATAAAGAACTTATTACTTCCAATGGATGACCGTATAACCAATTGAAATCAGCGTTGAAGTTCAAAATGTCTGATACTACGATGTTAAATCCGCCAGCCAAGCAAGTCCTTCCTACAACGAAAAAGACTCACGTACAGTAGTAGACTGCTTAGGGTCATGATGAAAAAGATGTCTATAATAAAAAGCACTACGTTCATGTTATGTGACGTTCATATTATATCACTGCATTATCACCTAATGCAAAATTATAAAATAAATATATCCTAACCAGTTGTACATACGAGTATTTGCAGACATCAGAGAAATATAAAAAAAATTAAAAGCGTTAAACATGACTTTAATGGTTTTTCCACGACACGAGTAAAGTTCTTAAGGCTTCTTAACATATTTATGACTTAAAAGGTTCTTAAAATATATATATGAATTAAAAGCTTTTTTTCTAATATTTCATACACTAGGCCAACTGGTATCTACTTGTGCCAACATTTTGAACAAATTCTAATAAAGTTATGGATGTGCTGTCCCTAAGAACCAAGGTTTTTTTACTTTGCTGTTTCTATCGAGTTATGACCTGTCAGAGATACGAGTATGCTAATAATGAATTTTTTATATATTACAAAGAACTCTGGAAAATGGTTTGGGATATAATACTAAACAGGACTAGACAAGAGATGTTTTTTATGCACATTTTTTGTACATGTCAAAAAATCCTATTTACAATATTCATAATCATCGTCATTACAGCCCTTCACAAGTTCACTCGAACATAGGCCTCCCCCAAGGAACGCCACAAAGCACTGGCCGTGAGGCGGCCGCCCTTGCCCGGTAGTCCCTTTAACAATAGCCTGAGAGGGCGCGGGTTGGGTCACCGAGATCAGTGCGATTGAAGGAGCAGGTTGCCGAGGACGGTACCTGCTAGCGTTAGCCGCTGTTTACGCCGGTCTACTCCTCCGCGCCTTTTCCTGCGCGGCACTTTGGTATACCCGCGATAATTCGCTGGGTGTCCCGCTTCGCCGCACAGAACGCAGCTCGGAGTGCCTTCCGACTCGGGCGTTCGGGTGCACTCGGGTGTGCCGTAAAACTGGCATCGGTGGCATTTGTTACGTGGAGCCTCGACTGCAATCCCCGTGAGGTTGCAGATGCGGCGGACGTTGAAGATTTCTTTGCCTTCTGGAGACAGGTCCAGGATGACTAGGCAAAGGTTACGGTATCTTTTCTTGTCAGTGGGGTGGTGCATTCTGTGCACTTCTCTGACAGGGAGGTTCTGCGATTTAAGACCGCTGAGAACATGTTCGGTTTCGAGCTCCTTGGGGAGCGCGCGAACGACAACGCGGAGGTTTCGTTCCTCCGCGAGGGAGTAGGTGTGAAAGCTCCGTTCCTGAGCTTTCAGATGCGCAGTTAAAGCGCGAAAGTCATCCGTCATCGAGATGTGGATACGAATGCCCTGGCCACCGTTGTGAACCTTATGGCAGAAGATTTTTTTGGAGTCTATCCACTTGGATAAGTTACTCCAGCGGGACATGTCCTGAAGGATAATGGGTGGCGGCAGCTTTTCCTTTTCTCCGAGGCCAGTTTCGGAATCGCGGTTTTAATTGCGATTTTGGCCGTTTTAGGGCACGCTGAAGGCGCGGTCATTTTAGCCGGAGTGGCCTTGGGGGACGAAGGGGCGAGTGAGGCTCGTCTACCTTTTTTGCGGCGGGGAGTTAACGTTTTTTGCCTTAGACGAAGGCTGCACCCTCGTCTTCGGGCTTGGCGAGTTTGGGTAAGTCTAACTCCATCTCGGAGCCTGACTTGACATCCGAGAACGCCGGGGAGGGCCCACAAGTGGAGAACGCAGAAGGCGCGGGGGACGCGAGGTCATAAATTGTGTCTACGGACACGGGGGTCGCAGGTCCGGTGCTCGGTGACATGAAGTCGTTGATACGCACAATCGCAGCAGCGGGTATGTCTCGCTGCACTGAAAAGGTTGCCCAACCGTCGTTGCAGACGCGACTGAGAAAGCCGGTGAGTTCGGCTATGTTAACAGCCGCCTATGTTGTTAGAGTTTATAGCAAACACTTGTGTACTAAGCCCCCACACCTAACGGCGGGGGAGGTTTGTGCTTAAGACAAACACCTATACACCTAGCGCGTTGGTACGGTAGGGTGTATACCTATCTGTCGCCTAAAGCGACAAGCGAACACAGGAATTAAACAATAGGATAGCCGCCTCTGAGGCGGCGAATGTAAAATAAACTACTAACGGTTTACTGGAAATTAGCAGAGCGTAGGGCACTACACTAAACACAAACACAAAGGGACAATGGGCCGGCTGGCCGATGCAACCTGACGGCAGCAATGATGCACTATACAACTGAGTACTGAGTAATTGTCCGGTTATTGTTCTTTGCACAAAAGCACTTTATGACTCGGGAGCGCATGGGCTCGACCGAAGAAACACGTCCGCGTAGCTTGAGCACAGACAACACGATCCCAATCTAATTTTTGGCTCCGTACCTAACCGTATATTAGCATATTATACAAAAATAGTGACCGTCCCAATTAGAATAAAATAGTATTTTAAGCCAAACTTGAAATCAAAACTGAAACCTCACTAATTATTAAATAAATTTTATATATAGTTATTAGTTTTATTTAAATAACTTTAAAATTCGTTTAGCAAATATCTATTACATGTAATTTATCATATTAAGTACAGTAAAACAGCTATTAACACATATATATATAAAGGTTAAATTGGTATGTTACTTAAATATATCAATTTACCCTTTCTTTAAAATTTAAATTAAATGGTGTTGAATACAGTAGTTCTATGCTTTCTTCCTTTGTTGAAAAGATAATAAATAACAAGTAAGCAACTTGCCAAGACACTAGATTGTTTTAATTTTTGAGAAAATATTTGATAGTCTTCTTTGTTAATGTGTTTGTATGTAATAGGTTTAATGAGCAAAACTTAAGAAACAAAAATTAATACAAATATACTTCATTGTTCAGCATAATATATATTAAATAACTTTATAAAAATGAATTACTGGGAATATTATTATTGAGCTCAATCTCAAAGTTATTATTATTAAGTTCAGCTAATTTTTTAAATTATGTTTAAGTATATAAAGTCACAAATTCAAAAATAAAACAACGAAACAAGAGCATCATATTATAGTGTATTAAAGTGACTACGCACTTTGGCGGTCTCTTATTTCAGGGGTACCTCGTATATGCCTTTGCCACACACATCGTGATAGAATTATCGCGATAAAACTTCACCTTCGGCCTGGCGCGAAGGTGCCTGGCCACACTGCGCGTTGAAAATTTTATCGCGCTAAACATACGCTTTGACGTGTAGTGGCGGTTAAGAATATCCACTACCCCATATATTCCCGTGGGTGTCGTAAGAGGCGACAGTGGGAAATAAGCAGGAGGTGGGCAGCAGCATCTTTCTGATAACAGCAAGATTACAATAAAAAGCTGCGGTTGCCAACCCGCTCAACAAGCGTGGCAACTATGGCAAATATCCCCCCATGAAATGAAAGATACGAAGAGACGGCCCCCGGTCCACGGCGCCCCGCTATTCCTGGCTACGGTGGCGACCATGGTAACGGCGGGGCAAGGGGTGCTAAGAATCTTCGGTGGAGGTTCGGTTACCACCTAAGACGACTCGACCTGGCAACATACAATGCACGCATCCTAAGGACTCACGAGAAGATCCTGGAGCTGGAAAAAGAGATAGACAAGTTACGCTGGCATATTATAGAATTATCCGAGGTTCGAAGAGAGAGAGAGATTCTGGCAACTTGTTCTATCATCGGGAGGGCGACCATCTGTCCTAAAGAGGTGTCGGATTTATCGTCCACAAGTCTCACAGTACCAACGTTGTAAAGATTGGGAGTGTGTCGACAAGGGTTGCGTACCTCAGAATCACCAAACGGTATTCGTTGATGGTCATACAGGTTTACGCACCGACCTCGGCAACTTCCAATGAGGAGGTGGAGGAAATCTATGAGGATATCTCTAAAGCCATGCATACCTCCAAAACCTTACTCCAACGCAAAACTAGGCACAAGAGAGAACGGTGAGCTGAAAGTAGGGAAATTTGGAATAGGGCAACGGAACCCAAGGGGCCAACAGCTGGCTGACTTCATGGAGAAAGAGGGACTCTTTATGATGAACTCTTTCTTTCTGAAACAACCTCATAGGAAATGGACCTGGTCAAGCCCCGACGGTTCGACAAAATATGAAATTGACTTCATTATGACGACCAGACGCCAACTTTTGAGTGATGTCTCATTGATCGCGAGGGTGAAAATTGGTAGCGATCACCGAATGGTTAGAGGCACACTGAACCTAAACATTAAGTTGGGGAGGTCTTGTCTAATGAAGTCAACGCTCCGTTCCCCTCGTGCTTTTATCCAAAGTACCGAAACCTTTCAGCTCGAGTTACAAACCCGTTTTCAGTGCCTAGAAGATTGCAATGCAGTGGACGATATGAAAGACAAGCTTGTGGAAACTGTGCATGCAGTCGGGGCTAAGGTCTGCAAGACCCGCCGCAGAAGAACACAAAAACTCTCCGATCACACTCTTAATCTCATGGCTGTTAGACGGGAAATGAGGCAGCAGTCTTCAACAGATTTGACTGCATACAGGCAACTGAACAGACAGATCTCTAAATGCATGCGGCAGGACTTATGCAACTTCAATACAGCTTGTATTGAAGAAGCGATCGAGCGGAACCAAGGCTCCAAAGTTTTTGCCAGAGATCTGTCTGCCAGAAAGAGCCGACTGTCAAAGTTGAAGACCGAGTGTGGCAGCATCGTTTCCGGGACACCTGAGAATTTGAGTGAGATTGAGAGTTTCTATGGTCAGCTGTACACATCATCGTTGGGGCCACACAAAAGTGTGATTAATGATCCAAGAGCAAGTCTTATTCAACACTATTCCGATGAAATGCTGGACGTCAGTCTGAGCGAGATTAGAATGGCTCTCCAGCACCTTAAATACGACAAGGCCCTAGGCGAGGATGGAATTATAGCGGAGCTTCTGAAAGCGGGTGGAAAACTGGTACTTGAAGTCCTTCAGAAGCTCTTTAATTCCATTCTCCAATGGTGGGACTACCCTGGAGGCGTGGAGCAGAAGTGCAGTGGTCTTGTTCTTTAAGAAAGGCGACAACGCTCTCTTGAAGAACTATAGACGGATTTCCCTTCTGAGCCGCGTCTACGTGCTATTTTCGAGGGTCATTACGAATCGTCTGGCACGCAAATTTGATTTCCAGCCTTCCAAACAAGCCGGTTTCCGAAAAGGCTTTAGTACCATAGACCACATACATACCCTTCGGCAAATTGTACAGAAGATCGAAGAGTACAATCTTCACTTTGCCTTGCGTATGTGGACTATAAGAAAGCCTTTGATTCCGTCGAAATTTGGGCGGTGCTACATTCCCTTTAGCGGTGCCAAGTTCACTGTCGGTATATCGAAGGACTGAAGTGTTTGTACAGTAGGGCTACGATGGCTATGCGAGTACAGAATCAGATGACGAAACCTATCCAACTGCAGAGAGGTGTAAGACAGGGTGACGTTATATCCAAGAAACTCTTCATCGCTGCATTGGAAGACGTTTTTAAGCTACTGGACTGGGAAGGATACGGTATCAACATCAATGGTGAGTACATCACTCACCTTCGATTTGCCTACGATATAGTCGTTATGGCAGAATCGCTGGAGGACCTAACCACTATGCTCGATGACCTCAATGGTGTCTCCCAACGGATAGGTCTTAAGATGAACATGGACAAAACAAAGATCATGTTTAATGTCCATGTCACACCTATGCCGGTAGTTGTTGGGAGCACTAAGCTCGAAGATGTTGACGAGTATGATTACCTGGGACAAATAGTCCGACTAGGGAAGTCCAACTTCGACCGAGAGGTATATCAACGGATTCAACTCGGCTGGGCAGCGTTCGGGAAATTACGACACATCTTCTCGTCATGTATACCTCAAAACCTGAAAACGAAATTGTACAGCCAGTGCGTGTTGCCAGTGATGACTTATGGATCTGAGACGTGATCTTTCACTGCTGGCCATATGAGGACGCTCAAGGTCGCTCAGCAAGCTATGGAGAGATCTATGCTCGGGGTTTCTCTGCGTGATAACCTTAGAAATGAGGATATCCGCAGTAGAACTGTAGTGACCGACATAGCTCAATGGATTGGTAAGCTGAAGTGGCAATGGGCCGGTCACATAGCTCGAAGAACCAACAACCGTTGGGGAAAAAAGGTTCTCGAGTGGTAGCCTCGTACCGGTAGGCGAAGTGTAGGGCGTCCCCCCACTAGATGGAGTGACGACCTGGTAAGACATGCAGGAATTCGATGGATGCAAGTGGCTCAGGACCGTGCTTTGTGGCATTCCTTGGAGAGGCCTATGTTCAGCAGTAGACTTGTGAAGGGCTGTAATGATGATGAAACACACGCTAAAAACAAAATGGTCGTCACGGTCGCTCTATATTGTATGGCAGCGGATAATTATTTTTTATTATTGTGTCAATTTTTAAAAAATAAGAAAAATATATAAATAATATCGGCTCGGACTCGTAATTACTTATAAATTCCAAAATTTTTTCATTACACCAATCCAGGTCGGAAAAACGTCTCAAATCCTGATTTACTTTGACTCCTCCACTACGCACGATGTCTGTGTGCAGACTGAAGTGTAGCCGCACACGCGAAGTCTATCGCGATAAAACCCTCTGAAGTGAGAGAATTTACCGACGGCGAAGCCATGTGCTTGAAACTTCGCACTTAGTGACGAAGTATTCACGAAGGGCCGGCCACATACATTGCGATAACGGGAATATTCGCGCTAGCGCGATGTGTGTCGCCGCGGCATTAGGGCAGCATCAGTGGCGAACTGAACTGAGTAAATAGTACAAGTATCTAAGAGATACTCATATTTGTGCCATTTTCTATAGAAACTTCCACCCGCGTTGACAGTTTTTACGATTGTTCGCCGCCGCTGGAGAAAAGAGGGCTGGTTTCTTTCTCGCCTAAAGGCTAATTATAGCCTTTCAGGAAGGAGGGAGGAAATGCAGCTATGTTCTTGGCACTTTACTGGGAAGGGGGGAGGGAGGATAGAACTGTTTTATTTTTGTACTAATATTAGTTGTAAATAAAAATATGAACAATTAAAAAGTAAGTGTTGCACAGTGCTTTCACTGCTGAAGAACAAGTACAATGAGGTCGTCACTTCTATTTTATATTATTCGTTTTTCACTTCTATTTCATAAAAAATAAAAATTTCAATAAAGATAAAATTTATACTTAATAAGAATTAGAATTGATATTTAATAAATACCTCGTAATAAGTATATAAATACGCCGCATAGTGTCGAGGTAAGAGAATCCACCACACTATACCATCACGTGGGTGTCGTAAAAGGTGAAAAAGGGCGTAAATAATAATAAGTAGTCGATAGCTTCCATTTGGTTGGGTTTTTATTTATTTATATATTTTAATTTATATATGTCTTATATATAATACTGACTTATATATTATAGGCTTATTGGTTCAGAAGTATTCTATCTTGTTCCACAGAGATGGTAATGCACATCATGGACTGCAGTATTCTACATAACTAAGAAACACTATAGGGAAAGAAAACTTTACAAATCTTTTTGCATGAAAATTACCAAGTGCTTTCCTATTTTACTATCGTCTAAGTTTATAAGTCACTAAGGAAATCATGGGACATATTCAACGTGTATAGATTTCGCCTCAGGCTTTTCCTCACAGACTACATTAAATGTATTTCTCGCAGAGGGTGTATGCTAGCGAATAAAATTGATCTCATATTCTAAGATACATGTAAAATAGCAAACTTTGAGTAATTGATAATTGTTAAATTGAGCTTTAATTACGTTATTAAATTTAGTTTTTAAATTCAACCCATTTACAAAGAGTAATTAATAAATAAATTTATTGTAATATATATTTTATATTGTTCATTCATTTATTATAACCTATTAAAAGCGCACTGCTGAACATGCGGCGTCCCTATGGATTGCATCGTAAGGATGATAATTGCCATTGTTGCCACACTTGGCAGGCGTGTGGGTTGGCAACCGTAGTTTTGTATAATTTTGAGTTGTTTATCAGGAATATCTGCTGTCCAAGTCCTTTTTTCATTTACCTATATCGCTTCTTACGACACCCACGTGACGACGACAGTGGATTATCTTACGCCGCCATTACACAAGGGAATCTTTTGTAAACTAATAAATAATTAAAAATAAAATGTAAGAATTGATTAAGAATAAAATAATTATGCTGCTGTTTTTGCTTGCATGTTTTTGGGTATTTTCACTATATATTTTTATAGAGGGAAACTGCTCTTAATTGGTGATAAAAATTGGTTTATAATGCCACGCTTGGTTGACTTTCTTATCAAATATAATTTATATGGGTCTTTAGATAGGTGTTTAATCACATCTAATTTATGCATACATTCCTCCATGTTATAGGCAAAATTTCTAATTTAGAAAGATTTTTCGGAGAAAATAAATATATAAAAGAAACAAAATATTTCAAAATAGATTGATTTACGGTAACAAAACAAAATATTTTTAAAATTTGAATGTTATAGTTAGTAAAATTAGTTATATAGTTATAGTTTAAATGATTCATTATATTTACAGGTCTTAGAAATTTTATTTTAGTCTTCGGAGCTAGTAAAACACCTGTAGCCTTGTAAGCTTTAAATTAGTTTCAAGTGTTTATGGGCTGCAGCAGCCACTTACAATATGGTTGACTATAAGATCATTTGGCAAAAAGGTATTCATTGCATTAACCTGCCACATTCGATGAAAAAAAATAGTCATACAGGCGTTTTAAAATGGCAGTGCCATAGTATTTGTGGCTTGTACATGGATCAGCACTTTAAGTGAAAACTTAAATCAAATTTCAGTGAAAACATCAAATCAGCACTTTCAGTTTTCGCGTTTTCCAAAATATTATTACATAATTGCATTATGGATTACCACCAAAACAGAGAGGAGACAAAAGGAATGAGGTTTCATAGTCATCCTCTACACACTCAAGCAGAGCCAGTTCTAGGCTCGTATTAATAAACGTTACTCAACGATGAACTCAAGTACGTAATAATTTGATACGCTCTCATTACG